>JAGDQP010016211.1:1045-15738 GCA_022664845.1 Lepisma saccharinum | reverse complement strand
GGTACACAATTTGGCTAAGATTTAGAGTTTTCGGATTTATTTTTTTCTTTCATTGTTACGAGTTGCAGGAAAAGAAGAAACTCTCTTCCCTTTCCGTCACCTCTAGAAGAGTAATCACTCATGAAATACTTTGGGTCCTATACAGTATCTCCGAGTTCAGTAAAAATCTGTTTATAAGCTGATTTTTGATGATTTTTCAAAGAAGGAAATTTGAAAAAGGCAACATCCGCTATGATTGGGGACGTCACTTTACGACCATCATAAACATCCAATATGTCATTTAGTGGTTTCATGAAAATACTTCATTGAGGTATCTTTCCACTTTATTAATAAATATTTATGTGTCTATGTTTGCGAGGTAGTTAATCCCCGTCTCTGCCTTAATGTGTTCAGAGAGTGGATAAAAAAGTAGCTTGGTCGTTTTCAGAAAGTCCTATCGCAGTGATTGGTAGATGGACTGAAGAATCTAAAGGGCCAACCAAAAGAAGCCCAACACAGATTCTAATTTGTACATTTTTTTTAGCGGACCCTCCTCTTTTGTTTTCTTTGTGTATCTACTATGGGATAGACAGTTGTAATCTAAGCGTGCCACACGGCTAAGGAAAACGTTCTTCAGCGAGCCCTCTGGGAGTTTCGGTTAGGGGCAAGGATAAGAATGTAGCTGCCATGGCCTTGGGTTAATTAAGTACCAGCATTCTTCTGAAAACTGCGAAATACCCTGGAAAACCGGAGTCGGGATGGCCTGCAGCAGGAGGACTCGATTCTGCTTGTCGCTCGAATACCGTTTCGGGGGCCGCGGTGGCTCAGCGGTTAGTGCCCTCACTTCTTGCGCTTGGGGTCGTCAGTTCAAACCCTGCTTGTGCCATGTGGGCTTTGTGGTGGACAAACACTGTGTGCGTGGGTTTTTTTCGTGGTTCTCCCGTTTCCTCCCACTTTCTTCATTCCACCAATCATCCCGTCATCATCCAGCCAGCATGAGCCAAAGTTTGCCACCGTAACTACTGGAACACGAGAGCAGTGGGTGCTTTTGTTTTCGTATTCTTTGTCTTTAACAAAATAGATTCTTAGACGATACGGGTTCGGCCTATTCGAGGAAAGAAGTCGAATGGTGCAATTCACAATTTCAAGGTGTTACTTTTCTAACCCGTAAGGGTCTGCCTGGTATTACTCGTAAATTTTTCTAAACGTTAAGGGTCTTTCTGGTTTTAGCCATAATTTATTCTAATCCTTGAGGATCTGCCTGGGTGTACTTATATTTTTTTCTAATCCGTAAGGCCCTGCCTGGTTGTAGTCGTAATCTTTACTAATCTTTAAGGGTCTCCCTGGTTGTACTTGTAAACTTAGTTCTTGTTTCTCTGACGTTTAAAGTCCGTACTTTCAGATCAGTTTATTTGTTGTTACTTTATTTTTGCCAGAAAGAATATCTTTCGTTTTATCGTGATATTTGTCTAGAAGCAATAGAATGTTCTAATGCAATGCAATGCTTAGTATAGCCAGAGTGGACTACACACGTAAGTTTCGCCTTATGCGCTAAACGGTAACGTTTCTTATTAAAGGGAAACCTTACTTAGCCATGTATATGTATAATTAACGAATTAATTGATGTATATTAAAACAGGTTTGTCGTTTTCTTTTCGTCCCAAGATAAGATTTTTTTTTTTGTATAGTTGTCATCGATACGTATCTGACATTTACAAGAGACTTCCGTAAAATGCTGCCAAAAATATAAGAAATTATATTAAAGTATGCCTCATGCTTTTAAAATACAGTTGCTGAATTTGTCCAAAATCTTCTGATTTTGGAGCAGTCGGTGATTATCAGTGTTCTCATCATATTTTTTAAAAATTTTATTTGTTAGTGTGTCAGTTCCATTTTTGCTAGTGTAGCTGACTACTCAAATTTATATTTTAGTATCCTGATGCATTACTCAAAGCTTAATATCTCGCTCGCTGATGTGAATGTATTTGTTAAACAAACAAATCTTCTCTCTTTAATTGTGACATGCCTCTTTCAGCAAAAACAAAAGTGGCGAAGGGTTTAACATACACTTGCCTTAACTTACATTTTTTTATGAAATGGTATACAGGATTGCGAACGGTCTTCCTAGCGAGCCTATTTCATTGTTAGTGCCATCATTTCGTACCCGTTACTTTATGAAGTAGTATGTTTCATAAATTGTTGAGGCTTGAATTTTCTCCTAAATCTAAAGGGAAATAAAAGTGCCACGTGTGTGTCAGATATGCATCAATAGGAATATTAATAAAAGTATATAAAATTATTTTTATGGGAGAGAGAGAAGTGTTTATTTTTCGTGACATGAATGCTTTTGTAATAGACTATTATTCTAATACGAAATATAGTGTTGTGTACAGATAAAGTATTTTTATAGTAGAGTTTTACTAGATAGTTTTTCGCTGTGCTGATGTTCCTGTTACCCTTTGTAGATCTCGTAATACTTTTTTTTTAATCATGTGGTAAGTAGATGAGTAAGTAGCTGCGTTTCCAATAATATCTATTTCTCTGTTGACAAGTTTTGTGCGTGTACCCTCAGATTCAAAAAGAATGGCCGATTGGTGTATTTTCAAAGTTCAGCAACTTGCACAAAATGGTTGTATTGATCTAATATTCGATCCAGCTTTAAAATTATCATTTTATGTGTTGATCTTTCAACGTATATTAGATGCTGTGTTGCCAAATAGTTCTACTAACGGATTTTTTTTTTAAATACATCGATCATTTTCTTTGAATGTGGATATACGTACTTTTTTTTATATGTTTGTGTGTGTAATTTTAGTGAATTTTCAACTCCATATAGCGTCTGAGTAAAAAGTATTTTTCTTGACAAACAGAAATAACACTTTTAAAAAAATAAGATAATAAGTAAATATTATATAAAGGAATTTGCTAACCTTTCATGTATACAAGATGAATATTGTGTACTATTGAGTCCACCTGTTTACGTCCTGTAGTCTGCATGATAGGCAAGCATGATCAACATTCTTTGTATTGAATTTATGTAAAACGAAATTTATTTTCGATAGATTTATTCTATTGTCAGTAAGTTTGTTTAGTACGTTCCCACTAAGGTAAGGGCGTAAAATAATATTTTTTTGCTTAAAAATTTATTTCTTCGTTTCTCTTGTATAAAGTAAAATATTCAACTGTAATATATTTTCAGTTTTAGTAATTATATCAACAAATTTTACAGCTGTATGAATCATAACGTCGTGTACTAATTGAATTGGAATTTTATTTATGGGCTTTAGACGTCTTTGGCTTAAGCAGATAACGTCCTGGTTCAGGTGTAATGAAAGTGTTTTTTTAGTACTAACATTGGAAGATATTTTTTGTCTGTGCCTCCCTGTGCATCAAAGGTCGTTCACAAATTAACTTATAGATTACTCAAGAGAGGCAGCACAATCTCATCCCTTCAACAATATTACTTTTTGTTGAGGTTTGTCGCAGTCTCCCAAGATGTCAATCCACCTCGTGGTACAGTCTCAAGGGGAGGAATTACAATGCCAACTCCAGGCAAACAGAAGGAATGGAAATAAACCCTGAAAATGGCTAATTTTGTTTCAATGATTACGTCTTTTACATATTTTACGAATGTCATTTTTGTGTTCATAGAAAATAAAAATGTAAGTCATCGTCCTTGTTATCATCATCCTTGTCCTTTTCGTCCTCCATTGTTTTACAAGCTTTAACGTGCGTACTTTTTTCGTAGAGGTCATTGCTCGTTTGTTGATATAAAATCTCCTTACTTAACATAATTTTGAGAAGCTACCCATCGCAAGTCTTCATATTTACTGTATATTAAGCGTTAGTAGCTACATTAGATAGGCTTCCATTTGTAGTAAAGTGACAGAATATAATTTACTATAAGTTATGCATTAGGCCCTCTCTCTCTCAATTGGCTCCTCACGTTGAGCATGTAATAGCCATCACTAGTGGTCATCAGTTCAAAAACTGTAAACATATGTTGCATTTTTTGAATGTTTTAAGCAGCGGAAGAGATGAGTTAGGATAACATACATCTAAAACAGAGATTCTGACCGCTCCCTTCCCCCAGACTTTCTTTCTTTTTTTCGGAAGTTATGTTTGCAGAGGGATGTCATCCCACTGTCTTGAAACAGACCTAGGTCGTAGTTAAAGTATATTTCAAAACTTCCATTTTTATCTTCTTTCTGTCTTTATATACTATTTCTTTTACGTCGTACATTTGGGAAAAGAACATTGCGTTCTCTGCAGCGTTAATGGTTTAAAAATGTGATATAGTTTCTGTAACGTTAAAGACCCGCTAAAAGTTCCACACCTAAGCAATTTTCTTATTGAAAGCCTCGTAGTGCACCTTGCAAATGGTGAAAGTGAATGAAAAGTTTAAAAAGAAGAAAAAATCCTGTGCGTAATTCTATTTTTGAACATCTTGAGTTAAGGGTCTCATTTCATTCCTAAGTCAAAGAAGATAAAGATATCAAAACTTGCAATAGAAATATCAGGACTTGCGATAAAGACTATTGATGTTGGAGAGCACGAGATCACGTCATCAATATAAACTGTATGGACTGTTTCACTTTAAATGTAATGGAGAATATTGTCGGGGTCACTACGAATGTTGAATTACATCTATCGTGATTTTATGTATCGTTTATGTTCATTCTTTGAAGTTATTCATGAAAATTCGCTGATGTGGTTTCATATCGCGCTAGTGTGCAGATCGATTTGGCCGATGCCTAGTGGGTTCGTTTGCTAGCCAGAAATGTTCTGATTGTTTTTGTTTCCATCGTGGCAGTTTGTTTGCGTTTCACGCAGTCTTTTTTATTAATTTTAGTAATTTTGCTGTGCCTTCAGGGTGAGACTAGTCACCTTATTTCCTTGCATTTTTGGAATATGCAGTAAAATGTGTGCCTTCATAGCTCTCAATATATACCTTTCTGGCGCGATACTTTGCACAGATAACCGAAAGCTAGAACCCTGTATTCCTCTGTTTTTCAATGTCTTTTCCGATTCTCCAAACATGCTCCAACTTTCTCCTTTTTTAAATCATAATCTTTAAATTCCCCTCTCCAAAAACTCCGTTGTTCCGTATTCTATTTTTCTTCTGGTGTTTCCCAGAATTCTGCATAAGAGTTTCATTTTTTCCAGTAAGAATTGTGCACTCCCGTTCTGTTAAAATTTACCCCGTGTACAAAGTGACTATTTTGTTTCAGTTTCTTTGGGATGTTCTTACCCTTTAGTACTTTTTTCACCTTTCTCTAATCAATTTGTAATTTCCTGTTACGACTGTAGAAAATATAGCCCAATTCAGACTAGAGAGCGAAATACAATCTCTCTTCCATAGGCGATACCCAGTCTCCATGGTCCAGGCGGTAACGGAGTGGACTTTCCCCTCAATTTCACCAGGCGAAGATCGAGATGGTACCATAAGGAAGATCCTGGCCTAAAGCTTCCTCAGTGCTCATCCTCCATGTACCCCATCCCGACCTGAGCCTTGCCAAATGTTCATAAATAAAATTCAGTTCCGTAGGTGATGTCAAGAAACGCATTGTGAACCTTTCAGTTGTTTAAAAGAGAGTTTGATCATGCTTGACCTTCAGCGGTGAAGTAAATTCCCTCCCAGACACAGTTGAGATTAACTGTTTGACTCCGTTCCTAGGAAAGCAACTAAACTATTTTTTCGTATCAGTTGTTCAACTTGCAGTTCAGACATTTACAATCGACAAGACACAATGAAAACAGACTGGTAATACAACAGATATGTGCTTCGGGTTCGTCCTAGCATGGAAGTTCGCGTGTTCAGTGTTTTTGAATTATTTTATAAAAGTATCTTGTAGTCGTGTTTGCTGAACAAAATTGTTTATAGTCTGGTTTGTTCCTACTGAAGTAAGTTTGAGTTACTGAAGACAATGACTTCTGTTACTTCTATATTTCCATAGTGAGATGAGTGCAGTCAGTTGCATCTTTCTTGTATCATGCTTTACTGCTGTTTTCAACTCTCATCTTATTTGTATTATGCCTTATAACTGAGCACAGTAGATTTCGTACAAGTTTGTATTGAATGGTGTGGTTCAGAAGTAAATTGATATTATTACGAAGTCTGTAGCATGATTTACTAATATATTTTCTTTTTGTGAGAGTGATGCTATGGAATATTCACAGTATCCTTACTTTGTATGTGTTGTTGTTTAAGAAACTTTGATTTTATGCCGATTAGAGCCACCTTGAAACATGTCGTTCTAGTGGTATTATTTTGACTGCACAAGTATTGTATCGTCTTTCAGGTTGTCTTACTGCAAAGGTGCTTTTAAAAACTACCTCTTCGAAGTAGCATAGTATTGCATGTGTTTAAAAGTATAGTCGAGATCTATTAGTTGTTTAGTTTTTTCTTCTTCTTCTTCTTGAGGTGGACAAATACAGGATGTACACCTACTAATAATGTAGTGTAATGTTTTCAAATAGTGAAGCAAATTATGTTACCCGTAATGCAGGTCAGGCTAAATATGAATGAATGAGTGAACTTAAAATGAGTTTGTAAGTTTGTAAGTCGTGTGTGTGTGTGTGTGTGTGTTTTTTTTTCTTTTGTTACGAATTTTGTTTGTTTTTTTAATGAGCCAGAGGATTATAACAGTTTTGTTTGTGTACCAACAATTATTATTATTTTTATCAGTATTATTACTATTATTGTTGTAATTTTTGTTTTCTGTAAAAGATAAAAAAGTATAATCAACTTCGGAACGTTTATTTGCTGAACGGGAGTTTGTAATAATTATCCTGTTCCTTAGATTTTGAATGCTATGCTTTATATATGCTTGTAACTAAAGAAGAAAAGATCTTTAGAAGTCGCAAATCAAAATAAGACAATCTATGTAAAGATGGGCTTTGTCATGTTGTTGTAAAGAGCAAAAAGATGCTGTATAAAACAGCTTATTTACTGTGAAGGAAGGGGCGGGTACGACAGAAGAAACGTAGTAACGATGGTGACCGGTATGTTCAGAGATTCAGAATCAAATTTAGGTAGTAATATACTACTCGAGAGGTTGGTCTCTCTGCTAGTTATAGCCATCACGAGCTAAGGTCAAGGAAGGGTCAAGAGATCAAGTATTCTAGAGAAAAGAGGTTGGTTTGGAAAGCATACCTTTAGGCAACTATGGCTCAGACCGATGGGACAAGAAGAGATCAGGGGCTTAGTGTTTGAAGAGATTGTTATGATTGAGATAGTGGTAGTTACTGGTGGTAACAGTTCCACACATTGGGAGAATTCAGTTTCCAGAATAGATCACCGTAACTGGGGGGTTCCTTAGTCTTGGCGGTTGAGTGCTGCTTATGTCCTCTCTGTACCCCTTATCATTGCAGAAATAAATACAAAACTACATTAGTAGCTTATACTCAGCTACAAATAAATTCGAAATTGGGAAGTGAATTGGGCATAAGCGCTAATTTGTGAATTACCAGTTCCCTCATTATTCTGTGCTACGTAATCTGCTCTACCGAACAATATATATATATACAAAATAAATAGAAGAAACGTCTTGGCACAAGCGTTAACTAACATAGAATGTTAAGACGATCTTGTGTGTTTTTCGTGAAAAATTAAGGTTTGGCGCCTATACCCTTTTTACTTTCTACCGTCGAAATGAAAAGAAGTAAGGACGTTCAAAATAGTACAGGTGAGTGAAGTTTTACCTTACTAACCTCTCGTAAAGTTGGGGTCTTCCCGTAATTTTTGTCTACTGAATAAAACAACTTTCCATTTTGTTTGACTGGAACGCCATCTCGTAGATTCTGGAATTTGAAATAGATTTTTCTTTGCATTATTCTCTTATTTAGAAAAGAGGATAGAATGATGTATTCTTGAGCGCCAGTCCACAATATATATTTTTTTTAAAAATGGAATTTGTCTGAGTTCCAGATTGTACGGCTTCCATTTCTCTTCGAGTATCGTAAGAATTGCCATTCGTTTCTCCCGCTTCCTCTTCTCATCGACCGAGCCAAACTTTACATCATCTTCGTCTCGGCGAAAGAAATAGCTCTTTTCTTCTTTCATTATTTTTGTTCGAAAATCTTAGCTTTTCCCCCAAAAAACGTATCTTAACTTGGTAGCTAAAGCGTAAGGTACAGTTAGGCATAGTTTCCGCATAGATATATCTGTAAAAATAAATGGCTAAAGGAAGTGATAACATCGTAGTGACGTATCAAATCGAACTTTGTGTTTTACAAATTTTAATTCTCAATATATGCAATTGTATTCAAAGTTATTTGTTTCTGTGGATTGAAAAAAAAAGGTGTACATTTATTCCTTATTTCTCCAGGTTGCCTCATTATTTTTGGTTATTGTAAAGTTTTCGAAAAATTTGAAGAGTTGAAGTGAGTTGGATAATTTCCTATAAGGCTGTTGTAATAATGTATTGTTAATTATGTGATTACATTTGTTTGTGTAGCGGTGTGCTAACCAGAACAGTCGTTGTTGGAAATATTTTAAAATATAATTTTATATTTTGTATGGAAACCCACTTCTGAAACTGTTTCTACCATAAAAATATATTTGAGAAACAGTGAAGGTTTTTTAAAAAAGATTTATAAATAACCAGCCTTATTTAATGTATTGAATCAAATACTCTGAAAACAAAATTTTAAGTAAAACCAGAACTGTTCATACTCAGCCTCTAGTAAGTTTTTTACGTGTCGTCCTGGTTCAATCCTAAGGACAGCTTCAGACATAACATATATAAAAGAAAATCATAAAATGGAGGTACTAAGGAAATATACGTATCTTTTATTTCTGAAGCTATTCTTAATATTAAAATATTATAGTAGTATTCTTAGAGTATTCATGGAACGTCGAAAAATAGTTTAATGAGCGGCCTAAGATGCCTAAAGCCTTTTTAATATATATAAGGTACATATAGGAGAAGGCCGGATAGGCAACATAGATAAAATTTAAATAGAAAGAAAAGGGATTGTACTTACGTAATATCTTGACGAAAATCACGTTAACTTCTTTTTCTTCTTTCTCTCCCTCTTTTCCTACCTACGTGGGGTCGAGGTTTCTGAAGAGTCTTCTCCACAAAGCCCTGTCCTGAACTTCTTCCCCCTGACAAACCTTTCTCCCCGAGATCCTTCTTCACCCTATTCATCCATTTCCTCCTTGGCCCCCCTCTACCTCTCTTGCCCTCCACTTCCATTGCCATCACTCTTCTGACTACATAGTCATTTGTTCTCTTCATTACATGTCCATCCATATCACTTCAGTCTTCTTTCTTGTATCTTCTTAGATATCTCTACAACTTTGGTTGTACCTCTTACTCTCACATTTCTTGCTATCCCACACATCCAGCGTAGCATTCTCATTTCGGGGACATCCAATCTCTTTTCGTGTGCTTTCTTTATTGGCCATGTTTCTGCTCCGTACATCATTGCTGGTCTAACCTCTGTTTTGTAAATCGTCCCTTTATTCTTCGCCGTGATTCTGCGGTCGCAGAGAACGCCACTTACTTTCTTCCAATTTCGCCATCCCTCTTGTTATTTCAGAGTCCAGCATTCCCAGTAACAGTTGAGCCTAAATATTTCACTTTATTCAATCGTTCTTCTTGCAACATCAATTCTCCATTTCCTTCTCCGTTAAACTCAGGATACTCAGTTTTCCTTCTACTAATCTTTAGACCTCTATCTTCCAGAGACTTCCTCCAACTCTCTACTTTCCTTTCAAGTTCTGCCCTATTAGTATTGCATAGTACAATATCATCGGCAAACATCATACACCAGGGAGCTTCATCTCTCACATTCTGAGTTACAACGTCTATGACTACGTTGAAGAGGTACGAGCTTAAGGCTGAACCCTGGTGTAAGTCAACCATACCAGGGATTTTTTCGTGTCAATCCCACAGTACTTCTTACCTGAGTTCTAGCTCTTGTATACATATCTTGGATTATCCTTACATATTTCTCTGGCACTCTTTTCTCCCTCAAGCATCTCCATACTTCCTGACGTGTTACTCTGTCGTAGGCCTTCTCTAAATCAATAAAGACTATATGCAATCCTTGTTGCTTTTCCTGATGCTTTTCCATAGTTTGTTTTAATATAAAAGTTGCGTCCGTTGTACTTTTTCCTGGCATAAATCCGAATTGTTCTTCTCCTATTGATGTTTCTTCTCGTAATCTTCCTTCCATAATTTTCTCCCAAATCTTCACATCGTTTGATTCATCTATAGTTTCCACAATCCTGTATATCTCCCTTCTTCTTAAAAATTGGTACAATAACACTCTCTCTCCACTCAGTCGGCAAGTTTTCTTGTTCATAGATTTTTTGCATCAGATCCCATACAATATACATACCTGTAGCTTTTCCGGTCTTCATTTTGTTTACTGCTTTTTCTACTTCTTCTCGGCTTATTCTTGGCGTTGGTCCAGGATTTGGAGTTCCATCGCTAAGAACTTTTACATACTAAACACTGTAGAGTTAAGAATTTTCGCATATGCGTCATCATCAGAAGAGAATAAAGAAGTTCGTTTCACACACGTTCACAACTTTAAATGACAAGAAAACAACATGGCGGACGCCCACATCAGAAACAACTGACGATGGTCTGCGTGTGCGCAAGTACTCATAGGAAAGGGATGAAGGAAGTGGTATTTTGTGTTGCAAATTGAGCCGGGTACAAAAAAATCAAAGAACTGGGACTCAGTAAGGAAAATGTAGTCAGGAAAGTGGAATCCAGGATAGAAAACGTAGTCGGAGAAAGTGGGATACAGTATAGAAAACGCACCCCGACTGATGACGCATATGAGAAAATTCTAAGTAACTCTACAGTGTTTAGTGTGTATTGTTAATGTGATTTTCGTCAAGATATTACGTAAATACAATCCCTTTTTTTTTTCTATTTATATTTTACCTATTATATATATAAAGAAAATAGTTTAATGAGTTTTGTTTCCCGAGGTTATTGGACTTGGTAACACATACATATGAACAGTTGTGGCTTTATTCCCTTCTTGTGTAACACAGTTACATACAAATAAAATTTTATTCTATTTAAATCGCAGTGTATGTTGAATAAATTATAATTTCTTAAGATTTAAATGATCTGCTCCACAATTTGTAAAAGTTCTTATCACAAAACTTAATTGTGCATGCTTCGTACGAGGGTATTTCCGTTATGTTTAGAATTAAATCGAAAAAAATATTGATATTTTTTGTCAAATAAAAAAATGTGAAATCTCGTATTTTGTTCTTAGAATGCTTAGAAAATGTTACGAACAATTCGAAGTATGATATTTTACTATTTGGTGTGATTATTTAACAGTACGTTAACTTGTTTTTATAACGTTTTACAACACATTAACATACATTTGGAATAATGCTCTGTTGAAACGCTGGACAAATTAATGAAAAATGATTGCACTGTGGCCTTTTTGTGAAAATTTTTCGTTATTTATAATTTTATTTGTGTTTGAATTCTAGTCTTTGTTTGGTAAGAATTAGTTTAGAGAAATTTTGTACTGAACTGTGATGATCGAATTAGTCTAGTGGCAAGCACGAGATAGTCTGAACGTTTTGGTACAGATATAGTTTTTACTTTGATAGTACTGTACAAAACTGGTTGTTATAGATGCAAGCGAACGAAAAATGTTGAATATATTGCTGAAACTTATTAGGAGTATTTCTTCATCCTTCTTCATAATACCTTCTTGACTACAGTTGTATAGAGTCGACTACCGTTTTTCTGAACCTCTTCGGAAAATTATCAGCTATAAAACAAAGTAACATTAAGCATATACTGTATGTACAGTGACCACCAGACCTTTTCAGTTGTTTTTACGAAACCATGACGTAAAACATGCCATTTACGGTGTGCACCATGACGTGTTAAGCCGTACTGTTTACAACTCACATTTTTTTTCACAGCACTAAAGTACGAGTTAAATAGAAAATTCAGCACGGCTCGTCACGTCATGGTGCACGAATGGAAATTCAATGGGAAAAGCATGGTAAGAGTTCGTAACCAGCAATTAATATACCAACTCACATGATGACGTCAGATATGGTAATGAATTATGATTTTGAAGGCAGGTCTATGATCCAGGTTTGTTGAGCAAAGTATTGGTTTATCATGGTGTCCATCGATAACGTTCTGAGGATGAGACCTTCTGAAAGGGCGTTCTGAACCGCTACATGCAATCGAATCCGGGCTCCCTAAATGAAACGGCGACGAGCAAAGACTTAATTAAAGAAGATGGCTTGAAAAAAATTAAAAGATGAACGTTGCATCTCTTAAGTTTCTCCCATGTCACATTATAGGAGTCTCCGTGGCTCAGGCGGTAGCACGTCTGACTACGAATCGGGCGCTCTGAAGTGCACTCATCCTCCAATCTAAACGAGTACCAGAGTGACCTTGGTATTCCTGGACACCTTGGAAGGTAAAGGCGGTCGAGCGTGGGACTGATCACCACACCTCACTTCGTACCGTAGGTCTAGAGTGCAGCGCTACTTGTACATTCCCCATGCACCGTTCACGGCGCGTGTGCATCGCACGGGATCGGATGGCTTCACGTTGGTAAACTTCATTTTATATGGGCCAGTCTAGTAACTGTTGACTTCGGCCTGTCACGATTATCCGTCACGTTTGAGGTAAAAGACACCCATGCCCCTGCCGGGACTCGAACCCGGGACCTTCGAGTCGTTGGTCAAACGCCTTAGACCGCACGACTACCCGGTCGGCAGATAGCTTCTTCACCTTCATTTTTACCATGTCACATAGTGTGACAAACTCTCAAGTATCATCTCTCTACGACAGAAAACATCTTTGACGCATTATTGGACGATTTTTATACTACTAATTCGAAAGTCGTGCGGCTCATCCCTTGTCAGAAACAGTATTATTGATACTGGGGTGCTCTAACAGTAAGTTTCTAGTTGTTCTGTTCCTGTGTAACACATCAAAATTACCGTTGTTGTACAACACCCTGCTTTCAGAAGTGCACGTAGCCTAAATCGACTTTTTCATATGTTATGACCACATGTAAGGTTCATGGAGTACTCAAAATGGAAATTTTCAAGAAACGGAACGTTTTACCTTCGTTAACATGCTATTGTCCTTTTTCATCAATGATTACCATGTTGACGAGGTGGAACAGGAAGGTTTGCAGATGTTCATGAACCGGAACGGCGTCCCGGTCCATTTCAAGCTCTGGGTTCATGTATTAACACTGTTTTATGAGGAAATCCAACATCTGCTCTTAAATTTCACACTAATAAACCGCAGTATTACTTTTGCGTTGCTTTTTTTCGACCGTTGCAACAAGAGCTACAGTTCGTCTGTATTACCTACCTCATTGACCCATCTAATGTAGGATCTCTTGAACAAGACACGCCTCCATTCGGTTTATATCTTTTCAACCGCGGCATTTTTAAAACTAGAACGTTGTCTTTCGTAAAATTAGCTGTAGTTGTTACCGTAATTATTGCAGACTTACGATTCATACTTCATATTGTTCATAATGGAACAGGCTTTCAAACGATACCAATTGCCTAGAGCTATGACGTTTGAGAGAAGAGCAAATGGGTAATATCCGGGAAAATTTCTTTTAAAGAAACTGCAGTTTTGCGAATTTGTGCAACCCGACCAGCTATATTATGGTACTAATTGTAAAAGCATCTATTTAAAAGAAGAATTTATTGCTTTATTCGTTTCGTATATGTCAATGCAAGCAATTAATCAGGAGAAAAAAATATTTTCGAATACCTGCCGTGATATACTTTCCAACACTTTTTTCTGTGCCCTTCTATAGAATTACCTGTAGCTGTTCTCGTAATAGTTGCAGACGTACAATTAGGGGATGGTTAAAAAGCCGGACGCTTTGACAAGCTGAAATGCAAGAAATTGTGAGCAGAGCCGGATTAAGGGGGATGGTAGAACTATATTGAGGCCTTGTATCCATACTTAATTTGATTAAAACAAGCTGACAATGCTATCACACTTAACTTTATTTTAAAAACACACAGCCAGCGTAACGATTTCAATGTTCTAACAACATCTTCCTCAGACGACACATTAAAACACAGAGAGTAATAATGTGTGTATTAATACACATACAGTATTAATGTGTGTATTAATACACAGAGTATTAATGTGTGTATTAATACACATAGTGTGTTTTAATGTGTCGTCTGAGGAAGATGATGTTAGAACATTGAAACCATTAGGCTGGTTGTGTGTTTTTAAAATAAAGGTAAGTGTGACAGCATTGTCAGCTTGTTTTAATTGAATTAAGGGGGAGGGGTTAAAGGGGATTCAGCCCAGGCCCTACACTGGTTGGAGACCCCGCAAGAAGTAAATTAGTAACCTGCGTAAATGGGTAACAGGAGCCCTAACCGAGTCAGTAGACCAGGGTCCCCAAATAGCTTAATCCAGCACTGGTTGTGGAACTGGGACTATTTTTCAATTTACTATACATTTCTTTGTGAGTTTTCGGGACCTAACTATTATGCCACTAATTATAAAAGTTTTATATATTATATATATATTTCTGTATAGGTAATGTGACAAGTTTTATTTCAATGCAAGCAATACATCAGTAGGTATAAAATGGTCATCGAATTCCTGTCCGGAAAAATTTCCAATACTATTTTGCGGGAGAGGGAAGGAAAAACGCTAACACTCTCCCGTCAACTCCGTCATTGCAAATACCAAGGTATT
>JAGDQP010016210.1:23831-41027 GCA_022664845.1 Lepisma saccharinum | reverse complement strand
AATTTCCAAATCATTGAAGGTAGAGAAACGAAATTTTCAATGAAGGTGTATGACCAAGAGTAGGTTACAATAAATGGGGCAAATCTTCCCTTTGGGGGCGCAGCCAACCGTGGGAGGGTGAAGATGTACTCCGTGGTGGTGTAGTGCTGCAGGGAGATTTTGGTTAAGATAAAGGAGACGCATCCTCTCAAAAGCACTGAAGTTGGGGGCAGAGCCCCGGCTCCCAGCGAAACTTCGAAATCTACCTCAGCCTGTAGCCCTACCGAAAGCGATTTTTTTAATCTTAGGCTATTGTTTATTTAAATTGTTGAACAAGTCGTTTTCATGTAATGTTTAAAAAGTTAGTATTCGTAATGAAAAATATCAGAATTTAGTACATGTTCGTATACAAAGATAATTTAAACTTTTCAAATATTGAAATGTGCTTAACCGAAAACATTTTAGTAGTTCTACATTCTGCTCTTAAAATGATTTAAATTTTAAAATATTGAAATATGTTTTTACAGGTCTAGTTAGAAGAAAATGTCTTTGTAACGAAATTAATTTTAGTACATATTGATATTTAAAGAAATTATGTAGCAAACTTCTAAAATTAAAAATGTCCTATAATTAATTTTTAAAAAGTCTCACATCTCTAAGATTTGACAAATCAGTGTCCCTGACATCTCACCCTGACACTCCGGAAGAGACGGCGAGGAGACAGCCCTTTAAAATTGATTGACGGGTTTAATATTCTTTAAGAAGTAAAATAATATATGCATAGCATAAAAGAACAAAGATAAACCCTTAAATCCAGCATAAAAATTGAATTGTTACGCTCTTGATAGAAGAATGGGGTACAAATCTTCAAAAATGTGCGCCATCTCTCCCCAGTGACTCAACACACATCAAATTATGTATGCAAATGACATGTTCATTCTCCTCACACATCAAATAATAATAATAATAATAATAATAATAATAATAATAATAAAACAATACTTGATTTCTGGTATCATAGCATCTGCTTTTGAACTGTTGTCCCTGTTGAACGATTTGAACAAAAGCCAAGTAAATTTGAGCTTTTTCTAACAGTGAAGAAGAAATTGAGTCAGGAAAAGGACGATCGATATGTGGGCTCTTTCAGTTGCCAGACTGTTGATAGATACTTTAGAGTGACCTGAATATCCTACGTAAATGGAAGACTTATGTAAAGAAACTGAATCTACCACTTGAAACAAATCCATCCATATTATTGTGGTGCGAACGCTTTTCTTTCCCTTTTGGTTTGCTCGTCTTCGTGAGATCTGAAAGAACCAAACAGTCCACACATTTAATTAAATTATATGGGTCACGATGGCTTAATGGTCGAGCACTCACCTCTGCTGCTTGGGGTCGTCGGTGCGATCCTTGCTTGTGCCATGTAGGCTTTGTGATGGACAAACTCTGTGCGTGGGCTTTGTCGGGGTTTTCCCGTTTCTTCCCCCTTTCTTTATCCCATCATCATTCATTCGGCCTGAGCAAAAGTTGTCTAAAGGCCTTAAAAATTAAATAAATGATACAGGAAATGTAGATGACGAGAAAAAAAAGAAACAGGTGTGGTTATCGTAAACTGTAGCTATAAGAAATTATTTTGGGGATGAGATTTCAGAACAAACATGAAGTCATCTATTTTCTGTAATTCTTATGTAAGTATTTAGATGTTCCGCTATACATCACTTGAGAAATGGAGAAGTTTCATGCTGTACAGAACAAAAACAACAGAAAAAAAAAACTCCTACAGAAAATTAGTCTTTCATTGATTTTCTACTATGCGAGTAGAAACTGTAAGCAAGCTTCTTTTATACTTAGTGTTTTGCGTATTTTTCTCATTAATGCATGTGATAGATTAATGCATGTGATTTCCTGACACCAAAAAGCCTCGAAGTGACTTACAGCTTATTGCGCTCTCTTTCTGCGCACGTGGTCACGGGTTCAGTTCCCGCCGGAGTCCATCGGAATGGTTCGCAGCCCACTTTACCAAAAACTGTAGGTTCTGACCTTAGAAGCTCACCAGCTCATTTAGGACTTTAATAACAATTTCACCAGACACCAAAAGAAGAAAGAGTTCCTTGCAAGAAATTTCGAAACCTTTGTAGTTGCGGAACTACAGGCGCTCGAAGTTACAGCGACTTAGTCAGAAATGGCGTCAGATCTTGAATAATAATGAGGTATCGGTTTAGCAAATCACAAATGAAGTACTACCCAAAACATCCGTTTGAACATCATTATGATTGACGGAGTGCTGCATAGACACTTTTCGTAAAGTAAGAAGTTTGTCAAGGAATTAATATGGTTCAATAGGCCAAGGATAGAACTCTCCTCTAAACTGCATTCGTCAATCACAACGTGATTCGCTAATGCATCACCGCCTACGTCATGATTTTTTGTTAGATATTACATCATTTGTGAGGATGCCACGTTATGTTTGAGCGCCTGTAGCTCCAAAATTACTCAGGTTCCGAACATTCTTAAAAGGAACATTTTTTTATTATTATTATTTGGTGTCAAGAATAGACCAGAAAAGTCTTCCGTCAGATCCGGTTGGTTGTCATGGTAACCCACCATGTTTAAGTCTAAACAATAGTGAACATTGGGTGGTTTATGTAGTTTCTTCGATAATAATAAATAATTCATAATGGATATGTGCTTCGTACCAGATTGCAAACATTAATGAGAAAGAGACGTGTCGCCAAAGGATGAAAACCAGAAAAAGAAATGGAAGAAGGCAATTAGGTAAGTAAATAAATTTTATGCAGTGTTATCGAACGTAATTTTCAATGCGTTGATATAATTGCAAGGATAGTTCGTTGAAGTTTGCAGAGCTCGCGATTAAATGAAACGGAGAAATTATAAGAAGCTTAAACTGAAGTTGCTCATTCGGGCATTTATTCCGAAGTTGGTCGTCAACCTGGTTTTCGACTAAAAGCCTAATGAAAGCTACGACAATTTAAAAATCACCAATTTTTACGTTCAGTTCTCTGATTTTATGTTTCGTTCGGATACCGCGCGGGCTGGAGATATTTATATTTATTATTAATAATTGCTTTTTTGCATTTTCGTACGCACGCTCCATATTCCGTACCTTGTATTGCATTAGATCGCAAAATCAATTATGGATTTCGGGGAACAGCAATTATTTTGCACCACATCGCACATACTATGAATAATGAAGTTTACGAGCGAACTTTAGGACACGTAAGCAGGGTTTTGTAAAACCATTAGAGATTCCATTCGTGAAGTACAGCATACACATTTAATACATTACCTACTTTAATTCGTTTCAGAAGCGAAAATAATCCATGCACTACTTATATTACACTACTCTTTTGCTTCGAACATGCACTGCTTTAAATTACGTGTTTACAAACATATCGGAATAAAAATCAGCTACTCACATCAACTTCATATATCTTATTCTTCATACTAGCTTGCACTTTCCCTCGAATGAACATCAAACCTCCGTCATATGTGAGAAGAACTACATGATTGGACTCCACAGCATTTTCTCCTCTTTCAATTAGTTTCCATTCGTCACCGAAAAAATCAACTATTCGAAAAAATTTAAAAGCCATTACTTCAACAACTTACTGTCTACGTTCCTACCATCAAACATACTTGACTGTTCACTGTTGTTTAGACTTGACCCCCGCCGCTGCTATGGCAACCAACCGGATATGGCGTCAAGCCTTTAGTCCCCCATTCACCAAAATAAAGTTTGCATACATTTATCTATCACCTGTATAATAGGGAGCTTTAGTGTTGTCAGGGTGTGTCAATGGGACTTTTACTCACCCTGGTTTTGTCATGGATGCTGTTCTCCGCAAGGTAAGCTACGCTAGAAACAGAAAATAAAAGTTAAGAAAAATACATATATAAATATGGTATGACGTAAACAAGATACATGGTATGACATAAACAACCCACTCCTTACACGATAACATACATAGGCCTATACATATTTAAGTAAGTTAATTGGTCCGTTCTTAACTTAAATAATAAACATTTAAATATATTCGATAAAATACAGATTTTAAAAGTCATGGTCGTAAATCAAGAGGGTGAATTTATGACCAAGAAAGAAAAAAAGTTTATTTGAAGAGAAACTGAAGGACATGCTTAGATTAAGAACTAGAAGCGCCCAAAGTTAGCAAGGCAGTGTCACAAATGAGGTCATATGGACAAAATAAGAACTATTGTGATTGAGGGAGTAGCGCATAAGGAAAGTTTCCCATGTAAAAGTTTCATTGTCAAGGAATTAATATAGGAATGATTTCTAAGCTGCAATCTTCAATCATAAACTTCACTGAATTAGATGTATTGCGTGCTATTAAGATCGTGATTTGCTAATCTGACACGTCTTACGTACTTTTGAACGCTGCCTCACGAACTTCGGGCGTTATCTAGCTGAAACTACGGACGTTTTTATACTTCAAAGAAACTTGTTTCGATCTGAGGAATTCATTCCTCAATTTGTGGCCATCGCTTTTGGAACATCCGGTATATACAAAATAATAATAATAATTACTTGTACCTACAAAGAATCACGGAGTAATCTGTAACAATATGGGCGTATTTTTTTTGTTCTTTATGTGAACTACCGAAGTCTCCACTATTATCAGCAGACTCCAGCATGTCGGCAGATGTAAATATTAGACAGCAAATCTAAATGTAAATAAAAAATGACCCAATTACCGGGTACTTTTATGATTTTCTAAATGGAATTTATCTTTCACTTCTGTAAATATAGGATTTTTCTTTCAGCCACATCGTATTTGTACTGCCTCTTAACTACGTCATTGCTGGCATAAATTTTAAATGGTCTTGTTTCACAAGATACGAAAAGTCAAATTATCTGCATTTTTACGTAACAACTATTTCTAAAAGGAACTACTTTGGTAAACATACAGTCGTCATTCCGTAAGGGCAGTTACTAACTAATCTGGAGGAACAATCGTGACTGTCTTATTACACAACAATAAACAGCTGCAGCTTTTTTCCTGAAAATTCTTTGGCTATAGTTGTAGAGCTCGCCTTGAGCGGGGAAAAGGCTGAATTCTTCTTTCTAATTGTCATTGGTGTGCTGCAGCAACTTTAATTTTCTTGGTATACGGAAAGAAACATATTTAGTCTAATTGACTAAACAGTATGTTAAACAAATGAAGAACAATGCCAAGACATTAGTCTCAATCTCGGTCTTTGCCTCGAATTCGAGCCGAGACCAAAACAAGTCTCCGTCTCGGTACTATGGCCTAGCTCTGAACCATACCGTTCAATGCAATGAATCTTAGTTAGATCTGCGGATGGGATAGCGAATTGACGAACGAAAGGTAGCCAAGCCAGGTAAAGAAGCTACTATAATCGTCTTCCTCTGTCATGAAAACAACATTCCTATGTATAATTCTGAAGTTCCCTGAAAAATAAATTCAGCGCTAAGGTGGTGAATCATTTCAGAGGAGAGAAAAAAAGAAGAAGAGAGAAACAGTGGAGTGGGTGGATAACAAAAAAAAAAAAGCAGTATTGCAACAAAATATGTATAGGGAAGGAAATTACAGCTGGGAGGTTTCTGCATATCTTTCATTTCCGTCACCATTTTCCGGTAGAAGTAGTTTATTTTTAATTAATAGTAATGTTGCATTGTGAAAACTTTACAGGAATAACACAATCAGAACAGGATGTTTCAAAATGTTAAAATGTTATATGATAGTATGATAATATAATGATAAGACATCCGAAGAAATTATAGATGCAAAAAATGATTTCCGAGTTTATTACAATTTAGATACAAAAGAAATAACTAGCAGAGATTATGTAACAGCAGTGAAGAAATTAAAATCAAGTTGAACTTGTGGTCCTGATGGAGTTCCTGTAGAAATTTTTAAGGCGTGTAGTGAACTATTAGAAAAACCTTTACTCTTTATTTTTAACTTGGCAATAGAAACTTCTATATTCCCGAATCCTATGGAAGATAAGTAGAGTCTGTCCACTATCTAAGTCTGGTAACAAAGCAAATTTGGAAAACTACAGGCTAATATCTATTTTACCTACCCCTGTTAAACTATTTAATTCAATTTTATTCGAAAAACATGTTTAGTCATGTAAAACTATTCATTTCACCTTTCCAACATGGTTTCTACAGAAATAGATCAACCATAACTAATTTGTCAACTTTCACTCAATTTATTTCTGAATGTTTAAATTCTAACCGTTCTGTCGATGCAATCTATTTAGATTTCTCCAAGGCATTTGACAAACTTGATCATAGTCTTCTGCTTACAAAGTTGAACACTTGTGGCATGTCAGCAAGGTTGATAAATTTAATGAGATCATATTTATCCCATAGAAAGCAATACGTTTCGTACCGATTGTCGAAATCTAGCTATTTATAAGGCTTCATCAGGAGTACCTCAAGGCTCAAACTTGGAGCCACTATTATTCCAATTATTTATTAATGATCTACTGTTGGAGATAAAGCATTCGAAATGCTTATTATTTGCAGATGATGTAAAATTGTTCATCCAAGTAGCTGACGAACACAGTTGTAACAAACTTCAGGAAGACCTCAATAATTGTTATAGTTGGTGTACAAGAAATAAGCTGTATTTTAACGTAAAAAATTTAATACTGTATCTTTTATTAGAAAACAGAATTTGAATATAAACTTAATAATAATAAAATAGGTAGGATTAACCAGGTAAGAGATGTTGGAGTAATTTTGAATAGCAAATTGACTTTTGAAAATCATATTGAGAAACTTACTAATGAAGCTTACAAATTACTGGGATTTGTAACTCGGAATACAAAGGACTTTAACGACATTAGGGTTCCTATAACACTTTACAATAGTATTGTAAGAAGTAAATTAGAGTATGCATCTCTAGTCTGGTCCCCTTCCTCCAAAAACTTAATTGAAAAATTGCAGAAAGTTCAGAAAAACAATTTAAGGTACCTTTATTACAGAAAATTTAAAACACCTTCATATAAAGAGAGAATCTCTTATAATAGATTTTCTGGTAGATTTTCAATATGACTCCTTATCTAAAAGAAGAGAATTAGCGGAACACGTATACCTTTATAAATAGGTAAATGGTAATATTGACTGCGGAGATCTGTTAGAAAAAATAAATTTAAATGTCGTCAGACTATCAGTACGTAAGAGATTACCGTTATACATAACGTTTTCTAATATATTGATACACATGAACTCCCCGATGGTCAGAATTTGTAAGAGACAACAGTATGGTACAAAGAAATAGTAATGTAGATTTTGCATTGAAATTTTCAGATTTTCTAAGTTTTATCAGACAGATGTTGTAACGCTTGCAAATTATTTTAATGTATGATTTGAACAGCAGAATATGTAATCTTCAGCTAAAAATTGTACACCTTTGTACTCGGAAGATAGCTTTCAGTTACGGGTATAAGTTACATCAATTAATGTGGATTTTACACTGAATATATACATATTTTGAAATTACTTTAAGACAGGTAAATATATTTAATTAGATTATTGGAATAGAAACTATGTAATTTTATGTAAATCTATAGCGCAAAATAATTTATCATTGTTCGAAATTTTTATATAATCTTTGTAAATGTTACCTTGTATATCTTCCTCACTCGTAACTCTGTTCATCTTAATACAATCCAATCATTATTTATTATTACCAATATTACTTTTGTATTCCTTTTTATATTTTTCTTTCATACTTCTCTCTTATCTTTATGGTGACTTTTCTACCTTCCATTTCTTTTTCTCTTTTTTCAACATTCTAGTTTTAAGTAATACCAACCTATAATAACCGGAGATGGTTCTCTGTTGGGGGTGTAAAGAAAATAAATAACGACGTGTGTTTTTTTTTTTTTTTTTTTTAATTTTAATATACCATTTCTTACTGTGTAGCATTGAAAATTTGATTTTTTACTTGGCGGGAAATGTTGCATCTGATCGGGAAATTTTAGGGTTTCGGACGGGAAATTTGCTCTTACGAAACTGACAATATTGGTCTGTTGCGATATCTGCTGAAAACACCAGTAGGGGAATTTTTCCCAGCCACACTCCTCGATCTTAGCACAGATCCTTCTTTCCGTGTGTGGGCGCGCGTTATCATCGTAGATGAGCACACTCTTGCGATGAACCAGCGTAGGACGTTTCTCCAACAATGCAGTCGGAAGTCCGTCGGCGTTCAAGCTGTTGACAGTAGACATCTTCCTTGATGATCTGGTTACGTGGCAAGAGCTTAAAATGGATTATGCCACGGATATCCCACCAAACACTCAACATCACTATGCATGGGTGGAATCCATCCTATTTGGGCACAGTTCCTGTCGCCTCCCTTTAGATATCCACTGCCGTTTGCGTGTAATGTTATGGTAGAGTAGGCCCGTAGCCAATGGGGGACTAGCCCCCTAAATGTTTCCTAGCCTTTACCAATACTTTGCATACATCTATGAAAATTAAAGGTATATTATTAATTAAGGTAAAATTGAGGTATGCTCTTAAATGTATATTATTGGTAGAAATGTGTGTTTTTGTATACTGTATCAAGTGCATATGATATCCCATTATTTTCAAATCGAATGTAACTCTTATGAAGCGAAAGATCAGCACTTTATACATAGTTTCGGAAATAGTTTCCTAAAGCAAATTTCAAAAAAAGGTTACTTTGACGACCACTTACAAAGTTAGAAATTCATTTTCCTAGTTTCTTAGGCGAGAATTATTACAAAATATTCAATCGTGAATTAACGTCTTGTGATATAATAGAAGGGTATTGTTAGACTATCGGGTGCTTCAGAAGGCAAAGAAATTAGATATGTCTGCGAGTCTCACCTGAAGTTAGTTTCGTTTAAAAGAGACTACGCTCTCCCTATATGAAAACATACTCTAATAATAAACATTGAAGTATTCACTTCCATACATTAGCAGTTTACCTACATCATTAACTTCTTTGTTCAATAAAACGCGCAGCCAACACAGCAAAAATCTCTGGGATCATTAAGTCGATTCCTGCCTGGGACAAACAATTGATAATCCCACAAGAACTCGCCAAACTTCCCCTAAAAAGATAGGGATGGTTTAACATATAAAAGCAAAAAAAGCACGTTACACTCCTTACCAAAAAAAAAATACACAAAACTGTTTAAGAAAATACACTCAGCTTCCAGAAACAAATAGTGCAATAAAGATTCTCAACCGACATATGTATATTTATTCTCCTTGTGGCTAGGAGAAATATTAAAACGGAGAAGAATAAACCGGCCTGAAAGGGACCTACCGCTTAGGAGAAACTCTAAAAAAAAAAAAAAAAAAAAAAAAAAGGTTGACAAAACGATAGCAGATTTATTACTTGCTTTACTTAGCAAAATATGACAGAAACACAATGTAACCAAATGGGTTTTTAAAAATATCGTGGTTAAGGACATTTCCAAACTTTTACGCACAATAAACACGAGAAAGTGAAATCCTCTTCGTTCTTGAGATTGACAAAAAAAAAAAAATCTTCAAGAACTAGTGTTGCACCTAAAAAATGGAAGGTTGGGGTAACCCATTAATTTGACTAAACAAACAACGAGGAGTCCGAAAATCACATCCATTCTTTCCTCCGATATGTCGTTTAGCTTCCAGAACAAATAAATTTTAAAAAATATATTCAACAGAGGGGCACGTGCTATGGCACAAGGATATGGCTGAAACAAGATTCCGACTTTAAGGCGAATCCAGTTCTTAACTTTGAGCACGTAGTTTGAGCCTACTACGAGTTGCCCATTCAGTTTCAATCGAAAATAACGTATTTTTCTCGGTGACGGGCTAATCTCTAGTTTTATAGTATTTTCTACAAGAAAAAATCTGGGTCAAAGGAAAGAAATCGACCAATATCAAAAACAGACATTGATTCAATTCGTAAAGAAATGAAAGAAACAAATAAAAAGAAAACTTTCATCTATTAATATCGATATGATATTTTGGCTTGTGAGAGACAGACGGACAAACGCCACAATGCGGGGCCTGGAAGCAGTTTAGCTTAAATAAAACTTACTGGGGTTCAGAATTATTCATGAGCAGCGAAGTCCTTTTAGTTAGAGAAGCTACACAAGTATTTTTCCCTGAACATACTACATACACGTATCAGCCCAAATCTAAGAATCTTCCCACACATAAGTGAAAGGAAATGCTGATTGAATTTCAGGGATGCGGGCTTCGATTTCCCCCCTGGATCAGACTATAAAAAGTTGGTTGAGTCAAATCACATGTTGGTTTGGCAACCGAAACTGTAGGCTAGTATCGAAAACGACACTGCTCTGGTTGTCTTGATTTAAACAGAGAAGTACATAGATTATTCCAAACATTACCAATCTTAAATGTCAGGAAATAATAATGTCAATCTTGTAGATCAGTTTTGAATAATAGTGTGATAATGTTGCGTAACATACTGGCTCATATGCATCGTCAGATCAATCAATTGAACTCTCAACTATCAGGACCAGTGCCCCTTCAAAAGATTTTGATTGGTGACGAGCCTGGATTAAATCAGATCTAATATATCTATCCGTTTCACGTCACCGTCTGTTACTTTTCCATAATCATGCCGTATCGACAGAAGCTATGTGCGACATTTGCGGTGAGGTAATACAAAATATTATATGTATAATATATATATATCCCGATGGGGGGCTCAAATATTTCGGTGTTGACCCAGCATCCTGAGGATAATCGGGGAGCTGCTGAGAATAAAAGACAGTGGCGGTCACAGTGAGAGCTTCGGCTCTCCTCTCCCAACACGTCTGGTCAGCGTGGGAGCAGTAGACCAACTCCTCCCTTCGGGGAGAGGCCTCATCCACTAGTGGATTGAATATGGCTGTGATTTATTATATATATATATATATATATATATATATATATCATATTCAGCCGTTTTCTGTCCACTGCTGGATGAAGGCCTCCCCCTTTTTTCCCCACATATCTCGGTCTGCTGATATCCTCATCCATGTAGCTCCTGAAAAACGCTGGATTTCATCTACCCATCTTACATTTGGACGTCGTCTCGGTCGTTTCTTTTCTCTAGGAATCCACTGTAGTACATTTGCCGTCCACCTTCCATCTGTTCGTCTAGCTATGTGACCGGCCCATTTCCACTTCAGCTTCTTCGCAGTCTTAATTACATCCTCTACCTTTGTTTGTGCGCGAATCCATTCATTTCTCTTCCTGTCCCTCCTGGTTATTCCTAGCATGCACCTCTCCGTTGCTCTTTGTGTGACTCTCAATCTTTGAGTCGTTTGCGCATTCAATGTCCAAGTTTCGCAGCCGTACATCATTACAGGTAAGACACATTGATTATAAACTTTACGCTTCAGACACATTGGAAGTTTGCTTTTGAAAATAAAGTGTAGTCTTCCAAAAGAACTCCACGCCATTTTACATCTATTTATTTCATCAGTCAACTTTGCATTCGATGTTTTAAGCTGGCCTAGGTAAACATACTCATAAACTATGCCTATTCTCTCTGTTAATCTTCACTTCCTTCTTTGCAGCATGTTGATTGTAAATTACTTTCGTTTTACTTAAGTTCATTTTAAGGCCTATTTTCGAACTCTCGTTACTCAGTTCTTCCATTCTGGTTTGTAGTTCTTCTGCACTTGAAGTAAACAGGACTATATCATCCGCGAACCGTAGGTGATGAAGATATTCGCCATTAATTTTAATTTCAACTTCATCCCAGTTTAAATTCTGGAACACTCTCTCCAGGACCGCACAAAACAGTTTTGGAGAAATTGAATCTCCTTGCCTTACCCCTTTTGAAACTTTAAATTTTTAACTGTCTTGATGTAGTCTAATGACAGATGTAGCAGTCGAGTAAATGTTTCACAGTAACTTAATGTATGCACTTTCGATGCCTTGATGTTCAAGTGATTTAAGTACTGCTGACAAGGAGACCGAATCGAAAGCTTTTTCGAAATCTATGAATCCCAAACATAGTGGAAGTTCATATTCATTAGTCCTTTCCATAACTTCATTCAATGTTAGTATGTGGTTCATTGTGCTAAATCCACGACGAAATCCGGCTTGTTCCCTTCCCTGGTTAAAATCTAAGTCTCGTTCAATACTATTCAAAATAACTTTGGTGAACATTTTGTATAGGACTGACAGTAAACTAATTGGTCTGTAGTTTTCGACGCGTTCTTTGTCCCCTTTCTTGTACAACAAAATGATAACAGCATTGTTCCAACTTGAGGGTATTTCTCTCTTCCTCAGGCACATCGAGAATAATTTAGCAAGTTCCTCTTTCATTTTTTCACCTCTCCATTTAAACATCTCTGCTGTGAGTCCATATATATATATATATATATATATATGAGAGAGAGAGAGATACCTACCTACCTATCTATGTATCTATCTCACGAAATTCTTGACATGAAAATAAGAGAAAAAAGTATAGACCATGGATGATGCACAAATGCTTCGTTTCGGCCTTATAGGGTTCCGAAAGTGTGGGAAAATGAACTTTAAACTTGATAGTTCCAATACCATTAACAGTAGAACTGAGGCGGCATGGCACCCTTAAAGACTTGAGACCTGTTCTGTCCAAAACTGCAAATTCCATAATTATGTAATTGATGCGCAAGAGATGGCCCAAAGGAAGTAAGGGATTCCGAGACATTCTCTGGAGTACATATGGATAGAAATAAGCCCGAATAAGACGACTTTCCGTATGAGTACCCATGATAAACGTAATCACTCGCATGTAACCGAGCACTGACAGTCTCTTTTACTGATAAAATCAAAAGCAAATTTGCTGGAATCTATGTAATTTACTCCTGTTTCTTATGCAACCATGCCTTTTTTTTTTAAATTAAAATCGTCCCACAAAGGAATCTGTTTTTATATATTTACTAGTTACTCCCTTAAATTTTGCACAGCCCCCCGCCCTAAGGTTTTTGGCTGGCTACGGGCCTGTGGTAGAGGCCCCGCTTTTCACCCCCTATCACCTTTCTGTCCAGAAATGGCTCACGTTTGTGACAAGTGAGCAGAGAACTGCAGATGTGAACTCGCTGCTGCTTTTGTTGAAGCGTTAACGCATATGGTACCCATTTTCCGAGTTTCGACACACGTACCCAAGTTCTGCAGATGACAGTGAACGGTCGAATGGGTGACATGGAGTTTGCTGGCCAGTTCTATAACAGTTCTATAAAAGAATCCAATTGGAAGACGTGTGGAGCAATATACCGTTTGAAAGATCTTGATTAAAAAATGGTGCAGCTCCGAGATGAATTTTATGTTGCCCGCTTTAAAAATGTCGAGACAGTCATAGTTCAAAAATTACTTTTTTTTTTATTTCTGGCCAGGTTGTAAGTGTTGAACAGAAGCGTATTGGCCACAGGTGGACTTTCCAGTTAAAAATAGATAAGCTTCTCACTTTAAAATATTAGAATGTGTGTTTCAGCACTTCATATTTGCGTCTATTCCGGAAATACAGACAATGAGAACAGGCTTAATGGAGGGGATAACCTATTGCTTCTCATGAGTACCCTGTAAACTTGTACCTAAAAAATGATAGCTCTACAACATTTTACTCTTCTGTTCAACTCTCATAACCTGAGCAAAAAAGGCATTTGGGGCATTTTCCCCCACCATTTTGAATAGGGACAACTTGAAATTTGAATTTTTTGTGTTGCTCTTTTCTACTTTCGTGGAGTCAGAGGTGGGTTGTTGTAGCCTGAAATGATAGTCCATAAGTACGTATGTGTGTGTTTAGAATGCAACTTTCTGATCATTTTATAGCATTAATTACTGTCCAATTGTATATTTAACTTATGTACTCTGGTTGTGAGAGAGGCGGAAAAATTTACTGACCCTGGAATATTTTTTATACAATACTGCATATTTCATTGGTAGTGTCATGGTTAAGTGTAAGACAAGGCTATCAGCCTTAACTTTTGCCGTGTAAAATAAAAGTCTAATATTAATAATAATAATAATAATGTGAGACCCGACTTCGGGTCATACAATGCCAATGAAATTGATAGACAAAATCAAAGAAACGAACGGAAAATATCTATCTAAGCTGTACTTTGTTCTTGGAGTAATTGGGCGTTCAGTATTTATGTAAATAAGAAAAAAATATACTCATTACAGGGAATATATTTCTAAAATTTACACATATTTCGAAGAAGCTGATCTTTAGCGACTTTAGGCTGAACTGGTTCCGAGATCAAAATCATCAAATAATTATGTATTTCACATTTGAAACGGAAATAAATTGAAACTCTTACAGTTCAGTTGTTAGAAGATATTATTGTAATCTGTCATATTCACATTTAAGGATAATCTAAAGTAACGATCTCCAACAAAAGATAGCAGCACTATCTCTGTATATGTCTAATGTATTATCGTTGCACGAAATTTCCTTGCTGCTCCTATAAATTCAAGCCTAGAGAGTTCAGACATTCCGGTAAGAAAGTCCATAACTAATTCAGAGCATGATCGTTGCCAATTTTTTATTTTCGTTTTCCTTCGTTGTTGAAATCGCTTCATTGTTGTTGTGAATATCGAAACCTTTAACAATGAAGCTCTTTCAACAATGAACAAAAAAGAAAATTTAAAATCGGCATCGATCATGCGCTTGAATTGGTTATCAACTTCCTTCCTTGAAAGTCTGAACTCTCTAGGCTTGAATTTGTAGGAGCAGCAGTAGGATGGAGTCACCTGGCATTACTTTGTGGAAAATTGCACGAATTTCCCGTACCTGGCTAATAGCAAGCAGCCGATTTTCCAGGGCTGTACGATACGCTGTATCGCAGTTTTTGACTACAATTTATAAAAGGCTACGAGCAATATAATGAGTTGTTGAATGTTCCAGTGTATGTAACCCAAAGTACAAAAGGCTACGAACCATTTTTCAGCCCTATTTAGCATAGCAGAAATTCCTTGCCCTCTAGGAGGTTATAGCAGACTATACAAGCCGCCGTGTGGTATTTGTCGCGGTTGCTGAAGAACATAGACCATTTCACACAAGGTTACGAGCCCTATTTAACATAGTACACAAGTGCACGATAGCAGAGGGTACGTAGCCTTATTTAACAAAACAGAGATTAGACCAAGATACCTACCATCTGAAGTCAGTTTCCAACACAGCATGAATTACACGGTTCTCAAATCTGAAGTCAGTTTCTCTACCTAGTTTCGTTGAGGCAATAGCCTGCGTGATGGACGTACGAACAAAACAACATAAAAAGGTCTCATTTCTCGGAGGAGGCGGGGGGGTAAATCCTTCTTTCAAGACAAGACACTTCCATGTAATACCAAACTTACAAATTATTAACCATTCATTGACATTGCCGTCAGATATGCAAGAACCCATGGCGTTACAGTTCCCTCAAAGTATTTACAAGGACCATTAAAGTAGCATTAATGTGTGTGTGTGTGACCTTCCACAAAGGGTAACCGATACTATTCCAAGTAAAACCTGGAAATCCCATCAAGTTGCCCTTGATTTTCTCTTCGTTGTAATATCTTTAAGAAGAAAATAACAGCATGCAGTGAATGAACTCTGAGGTATGTGTGTATCTCTCTGTAATCAGGACGATCTTGTATGGTCTTCATGAAAGATACAGAACCCTAGAGATGGAAGTCTGCTAGTTATAAATGTGCCTATGTATATGTTTTGTGATTTTTTTGTACTCTACTAACTCTAGTAAGGAGGAAAGAAATACTGTTGGGAAAATCCAAGCTCGTATCTCATATCTACAAACAGAAATCCCCTATTCAAGTACACTGTATCTCGGAAATGGAAATTATTCTCAAGTGTTTTATTATTCGCTGAAAATTCTTGTGAAAAGTGGACATACTAGATTCTAACTGAGAGAATTTGAGTTTTATTTTCGGTGTTTAGACATCTTTGGCTCAGGCCGGGAGAGAGTAGGGAGATGATGTGGAAAGGAATTCGGTCAGGGCCTAGTTTAAAGGTACAATATCAGCATTAACCTGGTATGACTGAGGAAAAACCTTGGCAAACCTCTGTCGGGATGATCGGTCACTGGGTTTAAGCCCAGGATCTTCTGAATACAAAGCCAATCCTCTACGAATTGAGCTATGGATACTCGGCGAATTCTAACAGAGATTATGATCATACTGTGAAACTGTAGGTATAAAATTTCGTAATAAATATAATGTACTTGGACCACTCATTTTTCCTGTGAATTCGTAACGGCAAATGAACGTGTGAGTTTTAGCTGTATTGAAGATGATAACGAATAGGAAAGGCAACTGGTTGTGATATTATTAACGCCCCCGTGTGAACGTAAGTGAATAAGATATACAGTTTGTCCTGTCTGTCTCCCCTCCCCCCTTTCCCACGCTAGATCTCAACAACTTCAAGTCGGATAGAGAACCATATATCGTTGGATTTCTTAATGGTCTGAAACGGTAGGAAAAACTATGACTCGGAAACTGGCAGGTCCATTTCATTTGCTTAGTTTCTTTCATGGGGACAGAGAAGGGTGGAACAGGTTCAGTGTGGGGGTTGATTTAGGAATCAATTGATCTGGAGAGAATGGGGAACAGGTTCAGTATGGGAATCGATTCAGAACATCAACTGATCTGAAAATAATGAGGAACATGTTCCTCATTCTCTCCAGATCAGTTGATGTCTTGAATCGATCGCCACACTGAACCTGGATTCATCTGAGAACCTCGCTGTGGACCGCTGCCGTTGATCCCAATCACGGGATTCTATTCACCACTGTAATCTGGAACGACGATGTTCGGGAGATAATGGCACACACCGAACTTGCTTCCGAGCATATAACCCGACACTATTCAGTAGTTGTGAAATGGTTCTGATGGATAAACGGATGTTTGACACACTTGCAACATCTTGAGCAATCTGCGTAGGAGTAGCAGATAATCCTTTTAGCAAATAGGGCTACATAACAATCCTCTCGAGCTGTGGTACTCCTTCCTCGACCTTCCCTATGTACTCCCACGGCCGTTCCTCATGAGTCTTGTCATAGTGGCTTTTTTCAGACGGAAAATCACAATCTGTACGACTCATGGTAGAAGGAAGACTCCATCCTCTACCATGGGTACGACTCTTTATCTCACGCGCAACCTCCGTGACATTTCGACCTGCCTCAAGGTGACCTGCCCTTCCACGATCATAATCACTCTGATGACACCTT
>JAGDQP010016210.1:0-17175 GCA_022664845.1 Lepisma saccharinum | reverse complement strand
AGCCCTCCCTAGAAAAGTGGTGGGTGAGTCCCAGCCCTCCCTAGAAAAGTGGTGGGTGAATCCCAGCCCTCCCTAGAAAATCGGTGGGTGAGCTCAGCCCGGCTCCCGAGCCCACCCTGAATTTAATCCCTGGTGAAAGTTCTTAGTATTGATGCTGGGTGGAATTTCCTACATAATAATCTTTTGACCAGTGACATTATTCTCTGGCAGAGACCTCGGAGTGGCCGAGATGTTAGAGGAAACGCTTTATATACCCGTGGTCACGAGTTCGATTCCCACTGGGATTCATTGAGAGAAGTATTTCGGAGCCCACGTTACCAAAAGATTAGGCTCCGTCTTTAGAACTCGCCAGCTCGTTTAGGAAGTTAATAACAATTCAATCAGTCTCTGGAACAGATGTACTTAGACGTCCTTTCCCCCAAACCACCACCATTCTTTCATGGACCGTAACTCGTTCCTGTCTGAGTATTACATTCTAAATGGTACAAAATATAATAGGAAATTTTCTGCATATAGTTTTGGCGAGGAAATACGTTTATGTATTTTTCACCGGTCGCATTCATTTCGTCGACAATCATTTTGTCGACAGATCATCTTGTCGACACCACTTTGTCGACAGATCATTTTGTCGACAGGTACGTTTCGTCGACAATTCATTTTGTCGACAAGTACGTTTCGTCGACAGCTCACTTTGTCGACAAGTACGTTTCGTCGACAGCTCACTTTGTCGACAGGTACGTTTCGTCGACAGCTCATTTTGTCGACAGGTACGTTTCGTCGACAGATCACTTTGTCGACAGGTACGTTTCGTCGACAGCTCATTTTGTCGACAGGTACGTTTCATCGACAGCTCATTTTGTCGACAGGTATGTTTAGTCGACAATTCATTTTGTGGACAGGTAAGTTTCCTCCAGTAATAATTTTGTCAATATGTAAGTTTATCAACAGCTAACTTACGTTACGGGTTTGTAACGGGAAATTAAATTGATATTCATGTAGCAACTTAATCACCAAACTAACTGAATTTTTATTTTTTTATATTTCGTATACGTTTTACTTCTTTTCTCAATTTCGTATTTTACAGTGAAGGGTATCGGGAGAAAACGAGGAATGTCCAGTTCTAGCAATTTTGTGCTGTATAGCTCATTCTGTGGGGGAAAATTGAAACTACAAAACTGTCAAAGAGCGAAGGAAACCACTTCTAAATGACCACAGGAGAGAATATTACCTTTGTCAAGCGATTAAGGCACTCAAACTTGATTTTCTCAATAAACCTGTTTTGTGACATTTCTTGTTTTCTCCCGTTACTCTTCAAGTATTGTGCAGACTGCGTACGTGGTCAATAGGTGAACATTGTCACTGTTAAATAGGAAACCAAGTCATCGTTTGTCTTTGTTATTATTTCGATAAGTTTTGACTCAATTCTTTAGAAAGTATTTTGCTGTAGTCTCCTGAGCATATTAAAATTTACATTCTCAAGCCTTGTTTCTCTTTCAAAAGTGTAAATTAACAACATTGCTGGAAGTGTAATAAAGGAATCTGGTCTTGTAAACCAATTATATGCAGTAAATATTTTATGTCACATAATGGTTTTAGTTTGTTGTGGAGTATCATGAGCAACAAATTTACTAAATCAAAATCAAAATTTTACTGCTCGATGTTAGAAATACCTGCGTATTAAATACACTCTGTTAAAGCACAACACAACGTTTCGACTACGTCTGTAGCCATTATCAAGTGTACAATTTTTTTTTATGTGAATACTTATTCTTGCTAGACCATATTTATTTGTTTGATAAGAAAGTTTTTTTTTTCTTTAATTCTATACATGTTGATGACGGTTACCCATTCTTGGTTTAAACTTCCGTATTCGTTTTCATTAAGATTATTCGGAATGTAGCAAATGGGATATCCTTCTCTATATACAATAACAGTAGCAGGAATGATCTATGTGTGCGTCTATGTTGAAGGACAGTAAAGAACTAACGTCATTTAGTCCAGTGTCCGATTTGTACAATTTCCAGAGGTGGGATTTTTTCTCAGAAAGTAGAATACCGTTTTTATCCGTTCATATCCCAGGCTTGGAGGATATTTCAGAAAGCAGAGCCAGGGAAGAGTTTTGCAGAGAGGTGGAAATTCCATCCATCCCTCGCTACAAATCGAACACTGATTTAGTCATTACTGCTCAACAGTAGATTAATTAAAAAAGGAATCTATCACCACTGCAACAGGTATTTGTTTACTATCTTTGAAATCTTAACAAAAGAATCCACCGACGAAATATCATCCTTGAGATATAGAGTAGTGACCAACAAGTAGAAAAATCCTTAACAATTTTCGACTCCAGATGAAACTTAAATTATTTTCTTTAAAAAAAAACGCATAAACTTATTTCTAAGTAATAATGTCTATTTCTTTCCTAGGCTAAAAAAAAAATATTATTTCCTAATTTCTTTATTTAGTTAGTACTAGACTGTGTTACCACTTAAGCGGTCTCTTTAGGGTGTCGATTTCTTTCCTACTTTCCATCATTCATGTCTGTAGGTTCTTCGAGATAGTGGCTAGGTCTAAACGATTCCACTAACTGCGTCAAATTCTAAGACAATTTTCACAAACGACATTATTTTCAAAGCATGAAAATTAATTGAAGTCCTGAAATTTAAGTGACATCATTATTTATTACTATTTCGTAAATATTGATTGGGTCTGCAATCTGTCGAATTCTAAGATTTTGCCTGGTATGTAATACATTTCAAACACATGAAAATTAGTCCGAAGAATACGAAATTTCCAAACATAAATAACTTCCTAATTTGCTTAAAAATTAAAATAGGTTCGAAATTTACAGTAAATTATAAAACCGTATTAACCGATACCATTTTTATACGCAAACCTGACTTTCGGCAAAGTGCTGAAATTTTCATCATTAGCATTACGCCGAAAGCATCAATTCTTTGAAGGTAAGCTAAGCCTTCTCTATTCATCCCGATCTTGCTATATCCTTTTTATCTCAACATACGATTTATCTTCATTAATATTGTCAAGAAGTTAGATTCGTCTTCATCCTCTACCTCTATTTCCCTCAACCATACATTAAATTGCATTCCTCAGTGCACATTCTCTGTGCATTCAATGTCCTCTTGCTCTTCTTTATTGTCTCCAGGATTGTTCGCCTCTTGCATACTCTCTTCAACACTTCATTTCCCATCTTCTGTATGCAGCTGACTTCTCCATTCTATTGTTCCCCATGTCCACATTTGAAAGGCATCGAATTTTATTTGTTCGTTTCGTAGACTGCACGTTTCTTCTCCATACAACACAATACTATATACAAAACATTTAATTAACCTCTTCCTCAACTCTTTGTTCATCAATCCGCAGAAGAGTGAACGCCTGTTTCGCCATCGCTATCCTAGCCTTTATCTCTTTTTCACATTTCACATTCTTACTTACAATATTCCACAAATACGTGAGGCTGTCGTAGTTTAACGGTGTAGACCATCTCCGCCATCTTGGTACGCACTTTCCATTGGTTTACATGGGAATTGTTTCACTCGTCTTATTTCTCTCAAGAGCATAATTTTTAACTTCTGTTTTCGCCTAGTTTCTTGTCATGTTATCTTGCACCCATTCTATTTTGTAGAAATGCAATATTTTACACATGAACAGTGTAATTTCCCCTTGACATAGTGTGATTTATATAGCAAACTATTAATACTACATTAGACTTATATATTTGAAGAAATTTCACGAACCAAAACTATACAAGAGTCAAAATAATCACCAAGACAAATTCGTGAAAGCGGAACTTGAATATTTTATTTCTGACAGGCATAAAATTAGTAAAACAATTCCCTTGTAAATCAATGGAAAGTGCGTACCAAGATGGCGGGGCTGATCTACATCGTTAAAAAGAAGTGATATGTATAGACCCTATTCTATATTTATTTTATTACGTATTTCATAGCCGTCCGGGTGGCCGAGCGGGTTCGAGTCCCGGAACGGGCATGGGTGTGTCTTTCAACACTTAACAGCTAAAGGCGAATCGTGACGGGCCGAAGTCCCAAGTTACTGGACTGGCCCATATAAAAATAAAGTTTACCAAGTTTTTTACGCATTTTATTTTTTCGTATTCATTTCAGTAGAATATTTCCTCACATTGATATGGTCCTATCCTTCAGAAAGTAAAAGAGTTAATAATTCAATTCAAGGTTGATTTAAGAAAGTTAAATGAAGAAAAAAGAAGTAGTTTATTTATTATTATTTGTTTAACAAATGTTTTAAATAGAGTTCAATGGCTGGAAAAGGTTTTAAAAGCCATTGATTAATGTTTACATTATTTTTATATTTATTGGAGTTTTACGAGGAGGACGCTAGATGTCACTACTTTTGCTAGCAAAAAACTGAAGTGAGCATCTTTCTTGTATAGGAAGAAATTGTTGTTTTTGTTATATTATGAAATGCACATGATTTTATTTTGCTAAAAGGTTATTTGTTTCAGAAAGGAAACTAATTTTATAAATAAGTTATTATCATCTTGCAAACTAATATGTACATCAGATAAGTAATGAATATAGCCTATGACGGGAACAGCATGTAAACTGTAGAGGAAGGTATATTTTTAATCCTCTTTTTAAACAAATATTTTTTCATTGTCGCCTTGCGTTTATCTTCATCTAGTTAGACGCAGTGGAGAGCTTGGCTTTGCTCCTTGAAGTTGCTGAAAAGCACTGACAGGATCATTGTTTGGGTATTCTGCTACAGTACCACTACGTGCTTTGGGGCACGCCTTTGCTTTAGGTATTGTCTTCTTTTACGTCCAGGAACCGGAACACTGACACTGTTCCAGAGTCTTTATATTAATCTACCGCACAGCGACGACGGAGTTAGCTACAAAGAGCAAATTATTTAAATATATATATATATATATAGACGAACGAAACGTTTGACCAAGAAGGTACCGTTATAACATGTCTGAGAACGGATTGTTGTCTATTGTGTTTTCCATTTCACCGTCAATTTATCAATGAAGAAAAATAATCAACTATGCATTTCATTAACTCAGACATGGAATGTGGTGACATTGACAGTCTTTACGTTACAAAATGACTTTGTAACGCTCCAGGCAACTCTGACGGCAGTCAGAACGTGTAATTCGGAAACGCCACCAATAAGCGTGGAAACCATAGCCTGGAAACCACCCCGACTGGTAGACGTCACCGTAATATCTATCCTCCGACCCAGCATTTACCTGAGTTACAATTTTTGGAACAAGTGAGGGCGGAATAAGATAACATATAATCGGACTTCAATAAATAAAATATAGATCTACTCAGCAGAAACGGAGACGAATGACCGAGAGAGCGAAGGAAGGTCGAACCAGACACTACCCCAATCGGACTCACGTTCGCTCAAATCACTTCGGACCGACGAAAAGCATGCATGGAAAACAGGACTGGGAAAAAGACAAGGAAAGGTCAATTGAAGTTGGCAGAACCAGCCCACAAATCACTATTCCCTGTGGTTGCCAGAACGGCTTACTAATGTAAATGAAATAGCTAAATAATATAGAACATTAAATTCAATACAGTTATGCCTTTGGAAATATGACTTGTTTCGGTGTCTTACTTATTTTTATGTCACGGGCCGCTACTGTCTTACACTCCTCACTGACCACAACGAGTAGGGAGGATAAGACTGCATAAGTCCATATTCCTGAAAATATACTTGTTCACAGTGTTCGATTGTTATAAACTACGAAGAGGGGATTCTGAGACTAGCAGTTGCTTATAAGTTTCAATCTTCTACTTGTTATGGTATAGATACAAAGATTTTGTCCCTGGTTAAGGGGGGTGCACCCTTAAATTTTTCCTTCCCGGAACGTTTCAGTTTTTACCATATGTCATACCAATAACTGTGAAGTGAGGAATAGGCATAAAACAAAATTGTTAATTGGAACATTGTTTCTTCCAAAAAGCATTACCGGAACAACGTTCCACGCGTTCCGTTACCAGTACACCTCTGCCCTTGTTGGGATGATATTCAGAGTTAACGACGAGGAATGAAATCCTCACGAACCAGGGAATATCCTCCCCCCACCGACAAATCAAACACTGCTTGTTCACTAAGAGAAGTAGGGTGAACAATTTAGATTTGTCTCTAAATAAGATTCACACTACCGGAAAGGATTTCCTGCGTCACCTAGAGGAGCAGGGAAGACGACTACTTACAAGTACATAAACTTGATTTTTATATGGGTTCAGTCTTGTAACTTGGACTTCGGCCTGTCACGATTCGCCCTTTACCCATTAAAATCCACACCCATGCCCCTGCCGGGACTCGAACCAGTGACCTTCGAGTCGTTGGCCTACCGCCGTAGACAGCACGGCTACCCGGCCGGGACTTACAAGTACATGTTCGTCAAAATTCTGAAGGAAATCCTCACTCACTACATGAAGAGACAAAGATATCTATTTGGACATTCTATTGAAAACAGAAGGGAGAAGGGCAGATTTTTAGACATTTCCTCTGTTATACCACACAAACGCCGGAATAGTATCTGAACTAATAGTATCGTTGCTCCCGTGTAAAGGTCATCAGGCAGGGAGCTCATCCGTCAGACACAGGGACGTACGCAGAGGGGAGGGGGTCCGTATTCCGTACCTCCCAAACTATCAGATTGTTTTCTGAAATTTGTATAATTTTTGGCAAAATTACATGCATTTTACGTAAATTTAACATTCAGAAAGATCTTCGACCCCATCCCCCCAAATCAACTTGTGGGTACGTGCCTGTTCAGACGTAACGAACTTAAAAGAATATTGTCCAACACAAACAAAAAGTTTAAATGAACAAATTTAACGTGTTTAAAATAAGAAATTTCACGTACAAAGGTATGACAGTTTGAAGCAGAACGTTAGCCACAATATGCTAATCAGATGAAATAACTACTTTTCAAAATATTTTAAATTGACGTAGGTTTATTTTTATTATTTGAATCATTAGGTTTAGATATCATGAAGCGCAAAAAGATATTGACCAGTAATTCCGAGAGACGCCTTCCTGTGAGGGTGTCACCCCTAAATTATCGACAACACCCCCCAACTTTAATATTTCTGCGGTGAAAAATCAATAGACACCGTGCAAAACTCCATTTACACCCTCCCAATTTTGACTTTACACCCCACCCTCAAACTAAGAATCCTGCCGGAAACCCTGATATTAATGATCTGGGATTTATAAAATAATGACAATACTGATGTTAGAATAGCACTCTACTATTACAAAAGTGACTATTCTGCACTGCAAGTCAGAAGCCCGTAGTACTACGTGGAGTAAACACTTCACTAATATAGGCCTAATAAATGCGTGAATAGAATAAAATAACCTATATCTCATTTCAATTACAAAAAATATACTAATGTTTAGTATCAGTTTTTAAAAAAATCCGTGTCCGGGCACATGCCCCTCTTGCGCTATTGCCTGCGGACGCCCAAGACCAAGAAAATTCTCTAATATTTTCTTGTAATTATCATATGCTCTGTATTTCTGAATTAAAAGTGGCGCAAAAAGCGCAAGAAGTGCTCAACAGGTGGCGCAAAATTGAATTTTCTGTATTTAAATTTTCTATCACCTTTCTCCCCAACCGGATAGTTCAGAGACACGAGAAAAATAATGCAATAGGGGAGGAAGAAGCTATTGTAGAAGGTTGTAATATATGTTGCAGCAAAGCCAAATAATAATGTATTATATTGTGTATTCTTTTACGCATAAGTTGAAACACACCGCTTAAATCCTCTATGGGTGAAACTAGACTGTAGCCTTGACTGAAAATAGTGCCCATAAAATTATCATCGGCGAAATAAGACGGTAAATTAAATAAACTGTCAATGAACTGTACTTATCAATGAAAAGAGCTGTCGACAAAGTGGCTTGTCGACGAAACGTACCTGTCGACAAAATGAACTGTCGACAAAGTGGCTTGTCGACGAAACGTACCTGTCGACGAAGTGAGCTGTCGACAAAGTGGCTTGTCGACGAAGTGACCTGTCGACAAAATGGCTTGTCGACGAAACGTACCTGTCGACAAAGTGGCTTGTCGACGAAACGTACCTGTCGACAAAACGTACCTGTCGACGAAGTGAACTGTCGACGAAACGTACCTGTCGACGAAGTGAGCTGTCGACAAAGTGGCTTGTCGACGAAACGTACCCGTCGACAAAACGTACCTGTCGACAAAGTGAACTGTCGACGAAGTGGTGTCGACAAAGTAATCTGTCGACAAAATGATTGTCGACAAAACGAACCGAACCCATTTTTCACCCATGCCTGTCAACATTCCCAAACATTCTTCCAAATATACTTTGTTTACGTATAGAACGAGAGACTGAGACATGCTTGCAACTCCTATTTCAGTAATTCATCTCCCCGGTGATATAAAGAGGCTGAAAATCATGGAAAATAACTTTCAAAATGTTTGTTCTTGAGTACAGTGGTTCGGAACCAATTTAACAAAATGGAACCTCAACATTTAAAAAAACAAACTATTACAAGAACTCACAATAAACTATCTTTTGTGTGGCGTTAACACTAGGCGGAACTATAGTTTCTGAATTGAAGCGCAGTTGCAGATGACATTCAGAGGGAACGTTCTTTCCTTTGTTAATGAAACGATTCGCATGCAACAAAAAAGGTAGCTCATTCTTCTTTCCTTTTTCTGTTAAAAAAAAAAAAGATAGAAGTAAGAAGTAGACGAGAGGATAATGTGGTTTTCATCCGCCGCTCATGTTTTGGACGCGAGCGGTATCCTGGTGGACCTCAGAGGCTTTATTGGATTTCTGCAACTCTGTGGTTTTTCGATCCTCCGTGCATTTGCATAGCAAATCTCTTCATTTGCATTCGCAAACTCAACCAAGTCCCAAGTTTGCTTTATAAAGCTTTTCTCCTCTACGCAGAATGTATTGTTTACATAGCCATAGGTTGAACTGCTGTCTGAAAGTCCAGCCATTGGATTTCGTATATTATACAGCACACCATCACTTTAGTTTTTATTATTAAGTTTTGTTTTAAGGAGAAATAAAAATCATCTTTGTTAAACACTTTGATCAATATTTGCATTACAAACTTTACAGACAGAGATTCTGCCATCCCCGCCCCCACCGGCAATCGTCTATCGCACACGTTCAACTTTAATTTTTTTACTTTTAAAATTGATAGAAATCCTGAAAAACTACTCACAGCCCCTAACTATGGGCTTACACGCCGAAACTGAAAATTCTGGCAGAATACCTGTTTACAGTCATCCCAAATTGAATACCTTACCCATGCGAGTAGCCGTCCTTCCTTTTTACCGTGTCTAAAAATGGATCTCAGAAACCACAATGTGTAGAGAGATAGTTGAGGTGTCGTTGGAAAGGCCTGGTTAGACATGCTTGAGTCGCCAGAACCGTCTTCATTGGTGCAGTGGATCTGTCTTGCCAGTCCATATTTTAAAATCAAATTTTGAAATTACTGCCATTCCGTTTAACCTATCTGCACCAAAAAATTGGTATAACTATTATTGGACACAATAGAAAAATAGTGTGGTTATCCCCCACCCGTAAGCATTCCAGTTTTCAGTATTGCCAGCTTATTTTAAAATTAAAATCTTTAATTTGCTTCCAAACTGATAGACATATCTACACCAAACTTGGCATAAACCTTATTTGATACAATTAGCAAAAGACTGTGGATGTTTCTGTCCCAAAAATGATTCCAAACCGACACAAAAATGGTTTTAAAAAACGAAATGGTAGGCTTTTAAAAAATAGTTTTCGTAGATCATACATAGGCATACATTTTCCCGCTTCAGTCAAAAACTGTTAATTTAAAAATTAAATATTGCACAGATCGTCTTTTCTGCATATTGTACCGATAGCTGTTCTACCAGCATATTGAAACGTACAATAAATACATTACCTGGTAATTAGCAAATAGAGGTTAACAACTGGAAAACATCTGGCTTTTAACAGTTACGATATACTGTAAAAGAAAATTAATGACCCTACATAATTTCTTATGTCGTAGTTGCTGTGCTAAGGGCGCCATAATTGTTGAAGTCTTTTATTAAGTAATGTAATGTATCTTTCGATGACAGCAAACAAAGCGGGCTTCTGTTGCAGACATGAATTTTCTGCCAAGCCAGCCTAAAGATAACGATGGTGTGGAAGCTATCTTTTTTGTTCTAAATTCAAGGATTCTTATGTTATCTATGTCTCTTCGTGCTCTGGGTCTCTGATAGATAGTGGTAGAGTGGAGCAAAGGTCTCATCTCATCCCTTCTCCTCCTGATCTCTATGAAGAGTGAGTCTGCGCGTGTTCAAGAAAGATAGAGAGAGAGAGAAAGGGGAGGCAAGGTTGTGTTCAAATGTTGAAGACAATCTTACATAGCGACTGTCAGCTGTTTCTTTTCGCTTCGTTTAGCTGCTGAAAGAAGTATCAAGCTAATATTATAGTTTAGTGATTTTCTGTTTCTGTTCCGGTGAAATTTGATACTGTGACAACGTGATTGGGTAAGAACATGTTGTGAAGCGATTTTTGTTTCTGGGTGGTAGGCGCTTTACTTGTATGTTTGCATGTTTTGTTTGCATATAAGCAGGGCTGTAGTCGATGGTATACGGAGGTATACGCCGTATACCCTCTTGATTAACCTTACACATTAGCGTATATCTTCTGCTAATGGAAACATGAAATCAAAAGTAAATGAAAACATGGTCTCCTCATAAAGATTCATAAACTTAGCGTATGCCCTGTGAACATTCTGGGACTACAGCACTGCATATAAGTGGCTGAAAACTCACTTTGCTTTTGCTTGTTTGTTTGTTTCGTCCGTGAATAAAATGAAACAAGAAGATCCATATTTTGTGTATTCATGTTTCTGTTTTAAGCTTTTGCGAACTGTTGAACAAGCGATGGTATTATCCGAGATCTCAACGCGACACTGCACTCATCAGGAGTGAATTGTCCGAGATGAACGGTCGAATTTACTGAATAGACTCGTGCCATTTGATGGAATATCTCGTGCAATATCTGCTTGGAAATTTTTAGCGGCTGACGACATTGAGAATGGTAAAATTTTGGAATTTTACGGGTGTGCAGACTCAGGTGCGGATACAGGATTTTCGTGAGGGATCTGAGGAATAAGTCAGGGACATTTTGGATATTTTTCCGGTAAATGATTTTTTTTTAAAGTAGACTAAAATTCGTCATATTTTCCCCTCACATTGTTCAGTTTTATCATAAAATGTGAAATGCTGATCATTCTCACGAACAAAAAATCAATTTGTTATTAAGACCAAACAAATGGAAGCTTTCTATGCGGTCAGTTGTTGAAATAATTCTGTAAAATTAAAATGTTTCCCTTGAGGATGAAGCTCGCGCTACCTCTCTGGATTCGCAACTGTGCAGACTATAGCAACATTTACACAAACCCAAAATATCTTCAAATTTATTCAAGCAATCAACGTGGAAATTTCCAGTCATAGACAGCCTGTTCCACCGTAGTGTCAGAACTTATTGTCAGTGGTAGAGCGTTGGCTTAGCATTCGGGAGGTCCTGGGATTGATTCCAGCGGCTGACCATCCTGACTGAGATTTTCCAGGATTTTTTCTATCACACCAGGCAAATGCTGGGATGGTATCTCGAAAATAGACCCTGGCCATCTACTTTCCAATTTCTCTCTCCCACCCTATCCCGCCCGCCCTGTTTGTACCTTAGGTGCCTAAAGGCCATAAAATAAATAATTTCAAATTCACGAAACGCTACCAACTTCTCACCATCACCCCTGGTCATCTGCCTGAGTTCGTGTCCTGATTCGATGGTCGAGTTTTTTTATTAAAAAAATTGATACCGGTACATTTTTATCAATAAAAAAACAAAGCAAAAACATGAATCTATGGCCTAGGCTCGACATAAGTTCCGATCGCGTTCCTTGAGCACAACTTCCTGCGAATGGATAGGAAACTCTGTAGATATGGGGCCCCTGTTGTAGGTACATTTGGACATTCGTCTGGGAGCACGAGAAAAAGCTTTCTATTGTTAATAAGGATGACTGCAGTGAACTGGATTTGAACCTACATGGGTTAGTTTACTGATCCATAGATACTGGCCTTTGCCACTAGACCACGGTGTTGAGTTGATGTTTTACGTATCTCGGAAATTTATATTCAAGGAATACAAACTTTGCATGCATTAATTTAAGGTGTATACATAGTAACTCGCTCCTCTTCTAAAAAGATGACAGGAAGACTAGGACTGGTTTCACTCCTTCAAATAATACAGTTATACCGTGAAATCTATCTCGATATAGCACCATGTCCCTAGATCTTTAAAGAGCCTTGTTTTCAAGTTCCTGTTTTCTTACACTCGTGAAATCTAGTTTTGATTTCAACATTTTATTCGCGTTTAGTTCCGTATTTCCAAACTCTTTTGTCCCGCGATGCTGAATGTGAATACTGGATGTCATAAGTGCAGTTAATTTAAGAATGTCTTTTAATATTACTGTACAGTGCAATATTTCATTCACATCCAGTGAAAAAAAATTAGTTTCATTATAACGTAGATACATTTTGGATATAAATGGGTAAAAATGTACTGCACGTGCAGTATAACGGAACTTTACTGTACGTCATCCCAAGTCACGCCTCTGCAAGAAGATAGTACTTTCTGGACGAGAGATCTTCTAACTTCGAAGTAGTACAGTTTTCTTGATTTATTCTTGTGCCATCTGAAGTGTTTTTTTTCTCCTGTGTACACCAACTATAAGCTCAATCTGCAATAGATACATCACCAAGATCAGGCCAGAAGGAGAGGAATTTCGTGCTCTTGGAAGTAGAATTTGTGTCCCACGTGGGATTCTCACTTTTAGCACCATTAACGATTTTCTAGCAGAGAAAACGTGCTTAACTGAAGGTCTTTCTTGATATGTTAACATTTACCGCCATCTCTGCTCAGCAAACAAAAAGTTATAACAAGGAGCAAGAAGCGACCGATGTTTTTGGACTACTATGCCGTTCAAAAAGAATAAAAAAAATCAAATAAAAATCGCGCAAGTAGTTCTTTTTTTTTTTTTTTTTTTTTTTTTTTTTAATAGACATGTAATAAAAATCAAGCTTGCAGATGTCGCTTATTACAGATCTAAACTTTGGAACATATGTAAATGGCACAAGGGTTGATTTTTTAAATTAATTTAAGATTATTTAGAAAATTGTCATTTTTTTTTTCTACTTCGCTGTACCTTGGAAAGTTATAACTGTCTTTATTTAAGAAGTAAATTATCATTTTCTTATCTCTGAATGTGCGACATTGTCCAGTAACGGCTTGTAACTCTTTGTAACCAGAAAACGTATGTGCTGTATAACCTATAACAGTTCAAGTGATAGTAGACTATTTCTCCAACAATCTTATCTTCAGCACTCGAGAATCTCGGCCATTAATTAGGTTTTTATGTGTAAGCAATCTGATTGTTTGTCTGATAGGAATTTTCTGATAAGTTTTGTAATATGGTTTCGGATGCCCTTGGAGTTTGATTTTAATTTAATAAAAAATTCGAATAAAAGATCGATTAGGTATACCGAAAAAATTAACTTTTTTTGTCATTTGAATTACTATGCAGAACGTTTCGTTAAAAACACAGATCACTTAACTGGGCATTTGTTCTGTTGCGATGTTCAGGTTCTGTTGGCCAACAGAACAATAATTTGTACAGAAGACCTCCTCTGCAGAAATCCAATCGTGTCTTTAACGAAAGTTTCTGTGTTTGTTTCGCTACACCTATGTAGAATGTGTAATTTCCAAGTTGCAATCACTAAAATCTAATGGAATGAATGGATCCCGCATCTCTGTAGGCCCTTCTTGGCCTCACCAGATAGATGACCTGTATTTGATTTTTTAAAAAGAAAGTAATAATGCTCATTAAAAGGATGTGCTCGATATGAAATTTACATACAAAGTGCAAGAAATAACATTGCTTTGTGCAACACTTTCTGCTTTTAGACTGTGCTAGTTCTGTGTACTAGAGATGTTACAGGTGCCGATGTGGACGCTGCGTCACATAAGAAATTCGAAGATGATTGCGCATGACTACTAGTGTCGGCTGGAACAGTCCCCCAACTTGCGGCGTACTATAGCAGTCGTCTGCTGTGCGCGTGCGCAACGCTAAACTTTAAAAATCAGACAAAAAATTCTAATCCACCGTATATATTCGTTAGCAGAAACAATTACCTTAAAATGATTTCCTTTTGAATATCCGGTAAAGCCAACGCAGATTTTCTGTATTTTGTTGTGGAATGTTTATATCTACCACAAGACAGGAAGCACAGCTAATATATTTCATCGGTATTCATTTATCTCCTTTCGCTACACTTATGGCGCCCGAACAGGGACTAAGTTAGTTTTCATATAGGTTCGTTGCTGGCACGAAAGACAAAACAGGCGGACCTCGGCATATGATTGACGTCAAGAAATTCTGTAACAGCTTCTTTTGAGGACACTCCCAATAAGACGTCGTAAGAGAACCTTGTTTGTCTTGTGGGAGCTGAAGGCCATATTTAGATTCAATATCTCTACTCATAGTAGAATCGATTAATTGCAATGAACTATCATAATAGCGTCAGCTAAATCTGTTTCGGTAGAGCTTATTTAAAAAAAAAAAAAACTTTAGGTATCCTGAGAATTTTCTAACAGTGAGATACAAATACTGATCTAAATAATTGTGCATAGGTGTGAGGTAAAATATTAATTGAAGTAAGTTTAGGTTACGTTGACTTGGAGTTGCACCTAAACTAGAAATTGTATTGGATCGCTGGTCTGGTGGTCGGGGTTCGATTCCCTTTCACGTAACTTTTTTCCTTTTTCGCAAGTCCATTACTTTTTTTTTTGTTACAGTTTTTGAATAATAGTTCCCTTTTCCATAATTTTGCATTTTCAGTTTATATATGCACATGTGTCGAGCGAGTCTTAGCGTTCGAAGACGCATTAGTGGTCAAGTTTTCCTTTTTTCATTATGAACTATGAAAAGATCAAACATCTCACGTGTGTTCCCTTGATAATATTTTGCATAAGGAAATACGTTATAATCGACTACTGACAAAGAACACTGTTATGTTAGACACTCCCTGTGATCACGTTACTTCCGGGATCTTTACCTCCGCGAGATGGACGTCAAGTTACCGGTCTGTATATCCATATGACTTGCCTGTTGTTACAAATGTCCCGCCTTTTAATTTTAAAAAAAATGGAATCCTACCTATCCAAAGAGAAAAGTGCTTTTTCTAATGCGATTTCTATAAATTTTTTATGTAAACAGATGAGTGCTGCGATTCTACTAACAGTCGCTAATTGCCCGGACGATACCTTGCTAGCATAGCAATGCAGCTAGCGTCAGCTGTGTAGTCCATATATACCGAAATCCGCAAACCTTTCCCATATCTTCACTTAAGTAACTCTGAGTATGGTCTGCCATCTTGTTTCAATAGAGCACTGACTTTCTAGCGTATTATGCAACCCATTATAACATTACTGTTGTGCAAGGCAACATACGTGCTAAGGATACTTGTTGGACACGTCCACACGGACGGCCAAAGCCGGGATATGTCGTCCTCCATGGTTAGCAATAGATCGTGCTATGATATCAAGGGATCTTAAACTACAAATAGATACATTTAATTATATATTACAAAATGTGTAACTTTCAGAATTTTATTTGGCAGAAACAAAACACTAGCTTAAGAAACTAGGAAGTTTTGGTTATATATTAATAAGGTATTTCTTAGCGACATTATATTTTTAGTATCTTGTAGGGCCAAATTTTACAGTTTTTCGATAGCAATAATTATTCTTCTCATGCAATATACACAACCGTTCTCTTGCGTAGCTGAACTGATATATGGAAGGCCTACAGACGCAATAATTAATACACTTAAAACTCGAAGATAACTATGTATCTAATGTTGTTAAAGAAAATTAAGTTTTTTCTTTAAAAACCTAACTGATTTAAATATGTATCTGCGAGTATGTTTATATAGAAAAGCGTATACCACATATGAAAAGGGAGCAGACTCGAACGGCCGTAGTGAAAAGGGAGCAGACTCGAACGGCCGTAGTTTAGTCAGTAGAGCGTTGGTGTCGCAATCTGACGCCCTATGACTGCCCATCCTGGCTGAGATTTTTGCTGGATTTCCTCCGTTGCACCTGTTAAATGCTGGGATGATACTTTGAACAAGGCCAGGATCTATTCCTTCTTAAGTCATTGCTGTAGTCGTTTCCGATATAGAATGGATTCCGAGCTGTATTTGGAGCAGTGTGCGAATTAACGGGGGAGGGGATGCCCGGGATTTCCTCCCCTGGCAAATAAGTTTCCCACTCTGACAAATTTATTTTTCGTCCCTGCCAGAAATAAATTTCTCCCCCCTAGAAGATGTTGCGATCAAGATTAAATAGAAACTCGAGAACATTTTTATTTGCCAGAAATCGAAACTATTTTCATGCAAGTGACAAGGGTCAATGAACATTCACTAGCAGCCAAGAAATCTGTTTGAAAGCAATTTCTTTTGTAATGTTTATGAAGTAGCTTAACGTGGAAAATTTAGTATGATTGGTTTGGTTTAGTAACTTCCTATTAAAAACCTCCCCCCCCCACCCCCCCACCCCTTTCTCTCTCTCTCTCTCTCTCTCTCTCTCTCTCTGTCCCTCCCTCTCTCTGCTGGTCTAGTAGTTACCGGGAGAGGTCTCATCCAGTAGTGGATTGAATATGGCTGTGAATTATTTATATATATATATATATATATATATATATATATATATATATATATATAAATTCACAGCCATAAATATATATACACAGTAGAGGCCCGCTAATCTGAACTCCGCTAATCCGAAAATCCGGATAAATCCAACAGAGCCCAGGGAAAATATGCCAAATTATTTTTAACTTTAACTCAAGAGGGGAAAAAGAAAATAGTTTTTTTATGTAAAAACGTGTATTTTATATACAACGTACAAGAAAATGAACTCAATGTATAGAAGTACAGTGTACAATTTTAATTACATACTGTAACTAAAGTACAGTACTGTTCAGTATAAAAAGTTCAAGGACATAGGCCTACTAAAAAAGTGTAGGTCAGGATATTTCGAACTTTTG
>JAGDQP010016209.1:0-41027 GCA_022664845.1 Lepisma saccharinum | reverse complement strand
GAACGTACATTTGTTTCCTAGTTTTTCAGAAATAAATTATTAAAAAAATAAATAAAATTATTATTTTTTCTACAAATTACAATATGTCTAACTTTGCAACCACTTACCCTAGAAAGACCAACTTTTTTTGTTTTATTCCTTGTGAACAAACGATTCTAATAATTTTAATTGCAATCATATCTGATACACCAATAAAAAAATAGTATTTTTACATAGCTATTCCAGTCCACCTGTCAAAGGTTTGATGAGAGTAAGCCCGCCGCGCCCCGCCCCTGTCTTCGCTTTTAGTCCGAGGGAAAAAAAAGGGAGGGGACTACACAAATCCCCTCTTTATTCAGCTTCTACAACAGGTGCCGACGCGAATGTAAACATGCTGTTTTAGAAAACAGCCCATACCTGAAAGATTTTATGTAGTCAAGGTGAGATATGAGAATTTTGTAACAGTATAGCAACATCATATTTGGAATGGGGTGATATTTGGAAGAGTTGCAAGGTCTACTGTGTGGTTTCCTGAAAAAATGAATCTAATTTAGTTTAAAGTTATATGAAAACTCCCTTTTTCTGATTTATATATAAAAAATATATCCTAACGTTACTTTTACTCTCAGTAACGAACATCTTACTGCCTGTGTTTATCAATATTCATGTGCCTAATATAGGCTGCAGCCGCAACAGATATACTGTATGTATAGAGAAGTTCTGCCTTTTTATTCTTGGAAAAACTGTGAGTAAAGGAGGCATGTAAACAGAAGCAGGGGTGGATTTCGGGCCTGGCCCGGCCTGGCTGGGCCAGGCCAAAAGTTTTCAGAGGCCTGGCCGGGCCAGGCTAAATCCCGCTGTAGTCTGTTAAACCCCAGTTTTGTTCTGTGGATAAACAAAAATTATTTTATAGAATCGGTCGAACTAAAATTTAAATAATGTATTATCTGAATGTTAAAGTAAGTTATTAATACGTAGGCTGGTCCCTGACAGTGCCAAAATTCTCACAAGCATTGTCATGTCCGCTAGCTTTGTGTTTGCTCAGGGTTTCTTTCAGAGAAACCTCTCCGTAGAACAGTTGTACAGCTCCGAAGGTACTTTTGAAGGCTCCAGGAAATTTGAAACCAGGGGCGGACTGGCCCGGCCGGAAACGCGGAAATTCCCAGGTGTCCCCCTCATCCGCGCCGGTCCTTTTGTCTTGGAAGCGTAATCTTACCCAGTAAAGAAGACCATTTACTCCACATTTGCTACTACTTGTGGCGTTACGATCTTGCCGGGAGTCTAAAATTAGCAATTATCACACACAAGACTTATACACTGAGGAAGTTAGTGTAATAATCTCAGCAGGCCTACTGTGTCTGTAGGGCCCTTACAAATCGCTAGAAGGGGCCTGTAATGTTTAATGATAAATGCGTAAGGCTTTAATACATTCATACTCTTTTAAGGCGCAATATTTACGTTATTAGGACTTTGTATTTTGCGACCTGCGGTCTGTTTCACGAAAGTACTTGCCAACTTTTCACTCTTCAGTTTGCATTTCCGGAAGACTGTCTCAAGAGCGCTTACGTTCCGCCACAAACCCTTGTTCTCATTCAGTCACTGTTCTATAATTTTGTGCAAGGAGTGTGATTATGCTAGGCAATATTCAATTGTTAGTAAACTTTTGACTCCCAAAACTAGGCAACCAAACGACAGTACACATAAATATTGTGGAGGAAGGTTGGCGGGCTTGTGACAGTCCTCTGGAAATGGAAACCGAAGAGTGAAAAATTGACAAGTACTTTCATGCAACAGGCCCCTGATCAGTATCTTAAAGACCTTTACAAGTTTTGGGGGACCCACTACCATGAAAGGTATTGAAGGCCCTTCAAATGTGTATTTGGAACCCACGCTCCACAACAGCCACTAGTACTACAGCTCTTTTGTTTCCAGGGTGGGGACGGCCCTTTTTTTTTTACCAGTACGTTCCTGTTTCAAATTATGTTCCGTATGCTATTACGAATGGTGTAACTAGAATTTTCGGCCCCTATTGCAAGAAACCTTGTCCTATTATCATCTCCCACATGCAATTTAAACCAGTGATTTATCCACTCACCCCTAAGGCCCTAATACCCCTGATGCATTATTGGAAACTCCCCCTTTTGGAAGTGTAATATTTCAAATAGTGTTTTCATACTTGTTCTAAGAAATGAATTTATTACACGAATTATCCATAACATTTCACTTATCCGTATATGCTCAGTTAGTGACGATTCAAAATAAATTTGAAAATTTCACATTCATAATGAAATGTATACTTTATTATACATTTCAGTTCATTGTTTGGGAACAATGGTTGGAACCACACGTGGATTCAATCTCGCAGAAAGCTGAAAGAATTTTGCACCCTGGTCAAACAGCCCACATCTGTAATCCCGTTACAAAACAAAGAGGTCTCTGTAAAATGTCTTCACTTTCCCCACTTTTATTATCATACACTCGCTGAAAACAAATGACAATTCGGGCTTCGGAGGTTTCTTCGACCTTCACTAACTTCTTTTCCCCTCTCCGGGCCTCTCCATGGAAGCGATTAATTTTGCAATACGTTGCCAATCGTCGCCTTTCAAATACATCCCTCTGAACCAGGAAAAGAAGATGTGAGTGATAAGATTGTGAGAGAAAGAAAGAGATAACAGGACAAAATGCCGCTAGAACTGCGACAACTGTGGTGCACATGAAGAATTTTATGACCGCGTAAGTTTGGTGGTTGCAGAAGTTGAAGAGCCTTTACCCAGACTGGAAAGAAAGGAAGTTGTATGAACAAACCAAGCTGAATTTTCTCCCGCAATGCACAACTAAGTCGATGTCAGAATACAGTGCTTCTCCCATTGCCAAAGGCAGTTTAGGGCAGGAGGGATGAGTTTCAAATGAAAAAGAAGGCAAATTATTTCCCTTCATATTACTTTCATATTCCACCATTCAGATTTCATTCAAAATCATTTATTGGTCTTAAATATTTTTCTTCACAAAAAGGAAGCGCCAAGTATGTTGCTAAATACAAGACTAATAAACCCTCTTTTGTGGTTCGCTTCCGACAACAATAGGGAATGTTGGACATAAAATTGACATAGTTTTTTTTTACACAAGAAAGTAAATTAAAGTGTTTAACTTCTTTTTTTTTTTTTTTTTTTTGCACATTTCAAAGAGTTTCGTAAATTGGTAGCGTCCCGGATTTTCACTTTTGAAACATGGCAACCATAGGTTTGAAGTATTTTAGGGTACCATGACGCCTCAATTCTTCTGTTAGTGGTATTGGAAATATCAAGCTCCAGAGCTCATTTTCCCACGCCTTTAGAAGTCTATATCGCTGAAATGAAGCATTTATCATTTTTAATTTTCATGTCCGGAATCGCGTGAAACAGTTTTGTTTGTGTTATTTTGCAACCCTGTATACAATACCTGTACCCTGTACCCTGTATACAATAAAAGGGAAGTCGTAACTTCAAATTATATACGAGAAGATGAAACGAAATGATGCATAAATTAATTTCCAGTACAGTAGTCCTCGAAGTGATAAAAAATATATGGAACAATATGTAATGGAAAAATCTTATCAGTTACAACTAAAAAGAAATCGCGTAAGTGTAAAAATAATTGTCTTACGAGAAATTTAGTGTGATAGAAAATCATTATAATTATACCCATATTGACATAGTTTTGTAACTTATTTCTGGATTTCGGTTACATCGCCTCTTCGGGTAAAGTCTGTTCCAAGCGGAGTCTAAATTTAATATATTGTTGAGATTTTTTCTCAGCAGGAAATAATTGAACTTCTAATGTCTAGTCCATTGGCAGATATGAAAAACAAGACACGAAGAGTAAGCTACTCATATATGTAAGTGATTCTGAATGTCTGTTAGAATCAGAGCTTAATTTCTGGGGAAGCTAAATGACGCAGGGGTGGATTTCGACCCTGTACTGGCCTCGCCGGGGTAGGTCAAAAGTTTCCAAACGCATAGCGGAACAAATAATAATAATAATAATAATAATTATTATTATTATTATTGTTATTATTATTGTTGTTGTTATTATTATTATTTACCCTCCGGAGCAGTGGGCCAGGCCAATAAATGAAACCGAAATCCACCCCTGAACAGAAGTACTATTGCATGTCACAAGGCCTGAAACCCTGGAATAACCTATAACTTTGACCCTAAAACTGGCAGGTCCTTTCCAGTCGCTTTGTATTCTCCATTTGTGTCCCTCCTAAATTTTAGTAACTACAAGTCTGACAGAGATGATATTTACACCGTTGGATTCGTCATGGTCTGCAATGGTGAGGAAAACTATGAATGTGACTAGAACTGGCAAGTCCTTTCGAATCGCTTAGTACGCGTATTATCCATTTGAGACCCTACTATATCTCAGTAGCCACAAGTTCGACAGAGATAAGCCATACACCGTTGGATTAGTAATGGACACTGGTGGGAAAAACTATGACTGACTAAAACTGGCAGGCCATGGCATTCGCTTAGTAATCTCCATTTGTTCCTATCACTTTGAGTTTTTTTTTTAAATACGTTATAATTCGAATTTATACGGAGGCGTTTTGGTTTTGTTTATAATAAAACCATTACTTAATATTTTACGTTATTAGGCTAGGAATTGTTAGGTTACAATCTACCTTTGATTTCAGTGGATGGAAAATACTATTTTTAAGTGAGTAAAATCTTTCACTCTAGCTAATGATTTTTTATTTGTTTGTTTGTTTCTCTTCCGAGGAAGTGTTTTAACTACTCCTTCCCTGCAAGACAATTATGCAGAGAAAATGGTTGATCTAAATTACTTCTGATAGCCAGCTGATAGGGAGATAGACAAACATTCTAAATTATGTCTTCGAATTCCAAAAGTCGAAATAATATATTGCATTATACTAGAATAACAACTTCTATGGGGAAGCAGAGGCGGGGGGAGGCAATCTTCCTCCACTCACCACGTCCACCCTCTTAGTACAGAACCATTGAGGAAGAACACAAACTCTACAGAATTAGCCATTTTTCGCAGGAAACCAGTCGAGAACCTGTTTCATTCAAACGGTACACACATACTTATTCAGACATTCGCTTCTCCAACTTCTCACCCCTTCCACTGCTAGGCCTAGAGTGGGGCGTGGCTTAACCTCATCAAACCTTTTAGAGGTGGACTAGAATAGCTATATAAAAATACTATTTTTTTATTGGTGTATCGGATATGTTTGCAATTAAAATTATTAGAATCGTTTGTTCACAAGGAATAAAACAAAAAAAAGTTGATCTTTCTAGCGTAATTGGTTGCAAAGTTAGTCATATTGTAATTTAGAGAAAACAAAATAATTTTATTTATTTTTTAATAATTTATTTCTGAAAAACTAGGAAACAAATGTACGTTCTAAGTATTTCAACCCGTTCATAAGCTTCTGAAGAATGCTCCAAAACTTTTCTTTTCTATTAAAGATATCCAGTTCCTTAGAAAATGAAGATATTCGGTATCAATTTTCTGTCCATAAGCAACAACAGTAAACTTTCTAGCTCTGAGAGAAGTAGAAGACCCCGTTAATGCTGAACGAGCGCTAGCGAGCGAAGGCGGTAAAGTTAATGCTTCTTTAGTATTTTATGTAACAATACTATTACCTACAATACACAGCGACATGTGGTTAGCTTTTCCGCCTTGCGAATGCAATTGAAACGCCCGACCTGCGTAAAAATAAATACCATAGAATAAAATGGTGAAGACGGAGCTTTATGGCGTATTTATTAGTATCCCTCCACTGCATGGCGGACCTGGTGGTTTTGAACATGTAGTTACAGAAAAGTAACCTAACCTAACCAATCTACCTTAGCGGTATTAATTGGTCTCTGTGCGTGAATTTCTTGTGAGGAAACAATTGGCATTGTGCCAGAAAGTGAACTGATCAAATCTAGAGCTTATCCGTGACTTCATGCTTTTGAATGCGATACTAAATATGTATAAGCACGTAAAGTGTTTGTATTCATTTCAATACGAGCCCCTAGTTCAATCTAACATTTACATGTACCTCTCACACTTACACATTTACATGTACGAGCTGTACCTCTCACACATATACTTGTAAGAGGAATGCATGGAGTCTTCAGCTGCTTCACCCGTGCTTGCTCCCATACATGCAATTTTCAAAGTTGCGCTTGAAACTTATAATTTAAGTTTTAAACATTTTTCCCACATAGCACATCATATTCCAGGAATATTCCTGGTTTACTCCCGATGTTTCAGACATATTTCTGGAATATTGGTAAGCTGCTTGGAATATTCTGGGGGAAATATTCTATTGGCCATCCTTGCAAGACTGTTCTTACATATTCCCAAGGAATTAAAACTATCGAGAAAGAAAAATGTTATGTTGTTATTCTTTTGAGTTAAATCCCAAAATGAAAACAAATTTTAATGCTAAGATAATTAAAAGATTTTGAGAATACAAATAATTTAATTATTGTAAAAAGCGTTGTATTCCTAGCGTTTAAGTCTTGGAATACACATATTCCCTGGGGAATATTCCTTATCTACTTTTGGAATATGTTTGTGCTATGTGGGTTGGTATCATCGTGTTTCTCTCGTCAAAGAATAATTCAAAAAGGATCTTTGGCCCATACATAATGGTTTCACACACCCTTGTACAAAAAGTAAAAGAGCGTATCCTTTGTTGATTGAGTGCATATATATGCTACGCTATTAACAACATTTTATAACCTGTTGCAAGGACAGTGAGACAGATATCTGCAACATGTAAGGTAAAGGCACCAGTTCTCGTCACTGTTCCAGTAGTCGTCATGTTTTAACTAAACGTGTAAAAATAAGAAAACCTTCCATCGTCTGGTGACAAAAACAGATCAATTTAGCAGTCATCATCTTGTGCGTAACTGGCACCATAAATATGTTCATGGCGTCACTTCCTTTAGTAGAGATGTTTTGTGTTTGGGCGGCAAGTTCGTACTTCCTGCTATTTTCGTGGTTTTCTTACTAAAAAGTGTTATGCAAGTGAACATTAAAAAATACGCATTGAAGTTTTGGGTATAAGTACCTGATGTTTACATGTGCATAAAATGTCTCTGTAATCATCAAATTAATTATCAGATTATAAATATGCGTGTCTTGACTGCGACTTTCTATGTACGACTACTGGTGCAAGTCAAATCCACTTTGTACCAATGCTCGTCACGGGGGACGAACACTGGTGAAAAATTAATTAAATTTAATTTAACGTGATCACAAAAATTTGATGGTGATAACCTCATTTTATCCAGTAGTTATCATGGGTGACGAGTACTGGTACATCGTAGTGATGACTACTGGTTCAGAATCTACATGAATAAAAGACAGTCTTAGGCCTATTATCCGATTGATGTTTCAAGTTAAACAGTAGGGGAGATGTCACATTTTTCATCCATCCAGGTTAAATAATTCGAATTTATAAAAATGAAACTTTTCAAGAATCAAATTTGTAATCTACACATTTTTCTTTTACGTAGTCAATAGATATCAGTAGGACCATGTCTGAGACTTTTCTCACAAGAATAGCATTCAATCTCGTTTCGTTTGTTTTGTGGCTGTTACCATAATTGTTTCTCTAATTCCCCTAGACTAACAGTGTAAGAAGAGTAATTTAAAACGTTGATTTTATTGTTCAACTGGACTTTTAGGAGTTATTTATTGCATACAGTAATTGTCATGCGTACATGGTACAACTTTCTTTCGTATAGAAGGCATCGACAGCAAGACTCTAATTTCAGGGGGAATAGAGGGCAAGGTTTGGGCGGACCATACACCTTTTAGTTCGTATTTGTACAAGTCTGTGAATTATATCAGAAAAATGTAGGGATAGTACATATAAGAGAGGATAGATACTATCTCCTTTATTTGATGCTAAAGGAAGGACATCTACTGAAAGAAAAATGGTTTCAAATTCATCTTTAACAGGAGAAGAGGAAAGATGTTTGCTGATTGGATAGTTAAGATTGGTAAAGCATGATTTCCCATTAAGAAAGAAGATATAAGAAGCTATGTCTAATTCATGCAAAGGAACTAAATTAAGGACTTTACATTTAAGAATGGACGACCAGGAAGAAAGTGGATAGCATCCTTTCACAGAAGAAATCCACAAGTGATGTTAAGAACAAAAAGAGCGAAGAATATTTACCAACAAATTAGATCGATGGAAAAGAATGTCTGATGTGTTGATAGCAGGAAATGCTGTCGAAAGATAATGCCATTAGATCTTCCGTTGGTTTGTTTCAAGCATGAACGTTTGCCATGGACATAACTGCAGTGACCAGTGAAGTGTTTTATGAGATTTTAAGTAATATTCATTGATGGACATTCGTCTCATTTGACATTGCGCTCTCGTCGTTTTTGTGAACAATGCTTGATTATCCCCTCTCTCTGTCTTACGAGATGCTACTAATGGACATACGGATTTATACTACGGAAGAATTCATGGAATAAAACTCTTCACGAATGGCGTATTGAACAAACTGTTGGGAAGAAAATATCAACAAGAAAGACTGGTATGTTATTGGATGAAGTCATTAACCGAAGTATTGGGCCTAATTCAGAATTTTTACGACGTACTTTCAAAAAGTGTGGTATTCTTCCTTCGGAATCCTTCGTCAGTAGATATTAGTAAGATTATTTCCAGTTCTGAAGCGCCTATTATGCGTACTTCTTCCTCCAACGACTACATAGCAATTCAAGCAAGAAACATGCTGCTTTGTTGACTCTTGAGAAATTTCTCGGTGGAAAGATGAAGACTTTTGAGGAACCAGGAGATGTGTATGAGTTGGAGACACATCTTTTTTTATGTTCTGGAAGTATTTAAACAGCGGGTTCTAAAATCAACAAGATTTCAGCAATCATCAAATTCCATCTCGTTCCATATGCGACGACCGTGTAACAAACACTCGAAACAGCTCTCCATCGAACGTAGCACAATCTACTCCCGAAAGTTCCCCTAGCGGCCGCCCATCCTGACTGAAGTTTTCCACGGATTTCCCTCGTTCACACCAGACAAATGACGGGATAATACTCACAAACTAGGCCCTGGTCGACTACTTTCAATATCTTTCCCTAACCACCTCAGCCTGAGATGCCTTACATAATAAAACTCAAAATGTAAATTCCTACATATTCCACCATCTAGGAAGTCAATTCAAGTTTCATTTCTTTTTTGCTTCCATTTTTTTTTAAAATAATACCTCAGATCCTTCTAGCAAGCCCTTTGTGCCTCTTTCCTTTCAAGCACGCTTTATTTTGGCCAGGTTCAGATCCATGAAAATGAAAAAGAGGATATCATACATATTTCCCAAGCGAATATTTGCAGTACATAGGGTGACGACTACTGGTGCATTGACATGACGACTATAGGTGACCAGCAAAATTAAGGTTGTAAAGAAACGTAATTTTATCACTATAATTCAAATTACCGAATAGATTTATACTGTTACATTGTCACACAAGGCCTGAAGTTGCTAATGAAGTGAAAAAAAGTAGCGCTGTTTCTTACACATAGGTCCACAGAAGACACTTTCCGTAAGACCCACCTTAACATGCCGAGAACTGGTGCCCTTACCTTAATTCAAGGTAAACTAAGGTAAAAATGCAACACCATGTATAAACAAAAATTAACTCCTTGAACGTGCACGCACCAGAATATCCCACAGCCTTGTGTAACAACACCATTAGAAGTGCTTTGCTATGGAATAAGTTCCGCTTAGGCTAACCACGATCAAACTAACATAACCTTACCTAATCTCTCAGCTCACCTCGAACCTGATGGGAAAATAAATATAAAATTAAAGCTTCGGGTCATGAAAGTGTAAAATAAGTAAGAGGGTAAACTCCGAAACACTATTTGGGTGCTCTTGCGTTCAGGCTGAGCTGATGGTATGTTAAGTGTGTTTTGTATCGCGTATAATAAGAAATCTAACCTGACTATCCCAACCAGTTATCGCTCTCCCGACATACTGTCCGTGACTTTTGTAGCAAAATAAGTTGTTGGTTAAACCTCGAGTTGATGCAATTTGTATTTCTCCGACTGGCATCATTTGGTGAAAACTCAACGTATTTAACGAAATAATAATGACACGTTGCTTCTTGTTAACACTTTTTAGATTACTGGCTTTGTTACATGTGTATAGAAGTGTCTATGATAATTATTTTCAAGGAAATGAGTGGTATACAGATTACATATGACTCAATGGCTGGGAGAATCATGGGGAGCTAAAGACAAACTTATCCTGCACAACTTCATGGCGTAACATGAATAATCCCCAACGCATGGCGGATTTTACACTGTTGTCAACAAACACAACACCGCATTTTCATAAAAAGTGACCTAACCAACCTGTTAATTTCCCATCTTCATATACATTTTCTATGTTGCGCGACCCCAATTTCGATTGCTTTTTGTTTCTTCCGTTGAATACTACATTAATCAGCAAAAAAAAAAAAAAAAAAAAAAAAAAAACACCACCACGTCGGCTCATATCGTATCTTCCCACCACCACCACCATTTTGTCCACCACATGCCAGCAGTGGCTTACATTGTAGATAATGTGAAAGGCTTTATCGTTAATTACGTGACCTCGTATCTCCTTCATGCAAGATAAAATATAAATTGAGATTTTTGTGCATATGTGTATATTTTATTGTTAAATAAGCAAACAGACAACGATCGCATAAAATTGTAGTTATAATCTTTTAACGTCTCTCACACAACGTTATTTTTATTCATAGTAGACTTAACTAAGAACCAGTGGACACTGAGCAGAATCTCCGTGTTTTTCTCCAATGTTGTCTACAGAATCCAAAGCAGTGAACACTCAAACAGCGGAAGGGAGGATGCGATAGATTTTGATTGGTTGTTGAACATGACTCCGCCCCCGATCGCGATTTACATCCATATATGTGAAATTCGCTACCCAGCCGGCATACACAGTACAAGTTTCCAACCTAACAGGGAAGGAGTGTAAATATATTGATATGTTCTTAATGTGTGATGATTCTTTACATGTAAGGTTATGGAATTTCAAGCATGTGGCAGAATTAGGGTTTCTTTAATTGCAAATTGAATGATTGTTGGCGGCAGCGTAGTATAGGATTCAGTCGGCAGAAGAGGTCGATGCGTGCTACAAGGATCAGGTTTTCAAAGGGATTCCGCAAAGTTTGTGGGTCTTGTGGTGATTTAGGATAAAATACGGATCCACCACTATGATGCAGAAACAAAAAAAGCAGTCGATGCAATAGCACCACCAGGGTTCAACTCGACACAAAAAATTCCAACAAAAATCAGCAACCGAAGCGATGGCAATGTTTTCTTTTTTTTGGTTTTGTGATTATCATGGCACGCTTCTAATTGATTATCTCCATCAACGTTCCACAATGAACGCCGAATATTACTGCAGTCTCCTACAGAGCCATCGGGGAGAAGCGACGTGGGAAACTGAATCCCGTTCCTCCAAGACAACGTTCACCGTCACATAACTCATCGAATGGAGAAATTAGAGCAGTTAGACTACAAAGTGGTTGATCCCTCCTATTCTCCAGATCTAGACCATAGTGACTTATTTGTTCCCGAAACTGAAGTTAGACTTAAAAGGGAAACAGGTTCAAGACAATGAATGCCACTGTAGACAGTTGGTTTCAGGGCATTTTTTTTAAGCAAGGGTTAAATTTGCTGCATGATCTTTGTAGGAAGTGCATTGACGACCTTCCGGAGGAATGTGTGGAATTACCTGCTGTTCACACGGACCTATCGGCATTTCTTCCGTTAGATTGAAAACTATTCACCCCCTCACCTTTGTACATGTTCGTTAGATTCCTTTGTTGTGACCTATCTCTAGCACGACTTCGACATCTGGACTCGGAATTTGAATTTTATGGCATCTAAGGCTCAAGTCGGGGAAAGGATGGTGCAAGGTGTCGGCCAGGGCCTATATTAAAAGTGCCATCCCGGCATTTGCTTGGTGGAACTGAGGAAAATCTTGTCAGGATGATCAGCCGCTCGGATCGAACCTACAACCTCCCGAATGCTACGCCAACCGGGACTAGGATTTGACAAATTTTCTTTGCTATGATGCACTTTCATTTTCGCTTGATTGCCGGACTCCACCGTCACATATGAACTGTTCCGTAAAAGATAAGCTTTACACCACGACTCAAACGTCAGCATCCAACGGTAGAGTCCTTCATTTTCAGTGCAATATTGCATTATATGAAAGATTCATATAGCATCCTTTCTATTGCACTTACTGAGGTTAAATAAACTAATATTGTTTGCCAAGCACTCTGCTATTGAAATGAGCCGAGATTGATGTGGATTATACGGAACAATTGTGAACTAGGGTGCGAGGCCCGGAAATTTTATTTAAGAACGGTAAATTTTCGAAAAAGTTTCCATATTTCCTTTGTTTCTATCAGAGAGAAATGGACAAGATATCTGGCAAGAAAAGTGATTTTAAATAGTAGTAGAGGAATGAGATATTTAATACGTTGCATATGGGGGAAAACTGAATTGACTATGTATTTGGAGTAATTCAGTCCACGAAGAAGCTGATTACAAAAGTTTCATCATTATTAGATTATCATTTCTTCGGTATAAACTTCCATCGCCAAATAATCATATCTTCGGAGTCAAGTTTGCGCTTTCAAACTGAGCTGCTGTGGTTCAGTGGTAGAGCGTTGACTTAGCATTCAGGTCGTCGTGGGTTCGATCCCAGCGGCCGACCATCCTGACAGGTTTTTCTGTCACCTGATAAATGTCGGGATGGCACCTTCAACATAGAAGGTAGAAAGTGTCGACCAGGGTCTATCCTGACCTGAGTCATGCCTGTTTCGACATCAGAGGAAGCAGTATTCTCCTTTTATTTATGACCTTTAGGCATCTAAGGTTCAGGCCGGAATAGAGGGGGGGGGGGCGCCAGGACGTATGTTGAAGGTGCTATCCTAGCTAGCATTTGCCTGGTAACAGGAAAAATCTGTTAGGGTGGCCGGCCGCTGGGATCGTCCTGTTACTGCCTAATCACTACAATGTCGTACAGGAGTTGAAGGCAGAAAGACATCAGTCTAAAAGAAATATCTGGATTCTTAAATATAATTTCAGGATACAAGCAAGATCTGTTTTACCTTAAATATTCAATGGGGAAGTTTCTCGACAAATCCTTTTAGGACAAAATTGGAGTATTACTTCTGCAGTAACATTAGCTGGTTTCGCACCTTAAACGAATATTCCTCCTGACTAGAATGGAATTTGAATTTTTTCGATCGCATCTAAAAGGAAAACTTCAAAATATCGTTGACCAAACGTTCCAATTCCTGAACGAAAAATTTCCCAGTGCATCGTGTAGGAACGGTATAAAAGGAGCATACGCTTGGGAAGTTGTATAAACTGCTCATGAATTATAAAAACTGTAGCTAACTATACGTTATTTCTCCTAAATACACTTCTAACAATATAACAACAACTCACATGACAAACAGAATTCTTTCAACTTCTTTGGCGTTTTCAATCCACTTTAATGAGCGAAAGTTTAATTGAAAAAGATCGCAACCTGTGTGAAAACTCAAGTTGTCAGCTCTCCTAGCAGTAACGTCTTTATAAATACTTAACAGCCGTTAAGAAATTATAATCCACCACCCGGATCCTTTCATTTCTATTTTAAAAGCATTATGTACTGTGTGTAATCCACATCCCACTGTATTCAGATACTGGGACAATTTTTCATCAGAGAAAGCTATAATAAATCATGTTCATTTATATATTAGGTTTCGTCCTCTTTTACTACAACCGACAATTTTCAATTGCAAATCTCAGGTCATCACGCTAGTTAAATGTGACGCGCGCGCACACTGACTTATTTTAAAAATAAAATACACAATCACTAAGATAGGAACTGCAGCTTGCTGTACCAGTCTTCTTTCTTACAAGGTCTGTCCGGAAATATTCCCGAAACTAAAACTAGTATTATTATTATGTAAATAAATGTTCTTTTCATACTGGTAACATTACTTTCCGGACAGACCTTGTAGTACCTACATCTAAAGCAGCAATACACCAGTTAGCAATTCCAATATGAACTAGTCTACCATTATGGTGCATACATGTTCCAAAATATAAATCACTTTCTAATTGATTTGACGTTCTTTTTATTCCCAAGTCGATTTTTTTATTCTTCACGATTTAGCAGGTTGTGTAGTCCTGGGACACTTTTGTTTTTCATAATTTATTAAAAAGTGCAAGTTTTACAAAAATTCCTATTACTTTGGTAGATATGGAATTTCAAGTCTAGTGACGAAATTTTACTGATAAAAAAAAAAACTTAAGCGTTAGATACTGTACGCGAAATTTGCACAGTAGGGGGGCGGGACAATAAAAAATTGGAAAGGAACCGATGATCCCAGTTTACCTCACTGAGACAAGGACACTTCGGTGGACAAACACCGTGTGCGTGGGTTTTCTCGAGGTGTTAGTTTCCTCATTCCATCATCCATACGGCCTGAGCCATAGTTGGCTAGACTTAAAATAAATTCAGTTACAAGGACACTCCGGGAACACCATCCATCACTAAGAGTGTCTACGCACAACAGAAGAATTAGCCAAATGCAGAGACTCGCTAGTCCTCGTCCACTACCAATCCCACCACAGACCAGGGATTTCCTTGAGATGACCCACCATTGGCCACGAAAACAGAACTCCTTGCAAATTCACTAAATGACGAAATAAGTGGGTTAACTGAAGGACAGGAATGACATTCTTCAAGTTTGGGAAAAGGGTGATGCTAATGGCAAAAACTGGTGCGTGTGTAATGCTCCTGCATACCAATCTAGAAAAACTACAGAAACAGGGACCCGCACGACAGTAAGCAGATGGCTTATCCGGCATATTGTCCTGTGAGTATGCAGTTACTATCCTTGTTCCTGCGTGACAGCAGAAGCTTTATAGACCATGAATCAATTATTAAGGGTTAGCTCTACAATCGACGGCTAAGCTTCTGGCCAGGGCTAAGTTGAGGCCAATTAGAGTTCGCCTCAATTTAACGCTGACTAAGTTTAGCGGCCGATTGTAGAACTGGCCCTAAGAAAGCTAACGAGAGTAAGACTGGCTAAACCTAGGACATGGTATTTTTCATTCCTTCAAATCATGAGAACTGCAGATCTAATTTAATACTTTACCCCCACCCCACCCCACCAAAAAAAAAAAAAAACACGCCAGCTGTCAAATGCAATATCTTGACCGAACAAGTAAAACTATCTTAGAAGTTTTGAAATGTGCGCGCAGATATTGAAACGAACTATTCCTCCTTCAGCAAGCGATACAATAATAAAAACACTTCTCACAATGGAAAGTGTTTTCTTATCAATAATAAGGAAAGGTGGGTGGGAACCTTGTAATGTCATGGACGTGTGTTCGAATGGCTCCCGGATTCATTCTTCATACTCCTCCTCACCATCAGAAGAAACTAGCTCTACTATTCCTTCCAGTACTAATGGTAATGAATTTTGTTAAACGTAAGTCTCACCAATTATAAAGGGAACCAAGAAAGTTTTGTCGCTTTTTGTGGAGGTCTGTGTTCAATTGGCCCTCACACCGTGAGTTGAATGCGAATGGAGATCAGGCGAAGGTCAGTTGTTGGTGTGGCTATAGCCAACATACTACCTAGTTGTGGCAGTTCAGTTACACCGTGAACGTGCGGAAGGACAGTGAACATGGGACCTCCACAGAGCGTCATAAGGGCGTGTATGCTGTGCAAGTTCAAACTAGGGTCAAACGCAGCTGCAGCGGGGCGGAAGATATGCCAGGCCTTTGGTGAGGGTGTCGTGACGAAACACTCCAAGACGCACCACGTGCAGGAAGACCAACACAGGTACAAAATGATCTGCAGGCAGCAACTGAGGCGAGCAGTGGCCAGACATGTGAGGAACTGTGACCAATTCAGTGTGAGTGGAGAAACCATTCGGCAGCACCTCCATCAACTTGGGTCCCACATGATTTGACTCCGGGACAGAAGGCAACGCGAGCAGACACTTGTTTCTTTGCTGTCTTGTCTGAGGGAGCTATTTCTGGACAGGGTATTGACATGTGATGAGAAGTGGGTCCTGTACGAAGCTCCACGGCGCCGTCATCATTGGTTAGCATCCCATGAACCGGTTCCAAAACAGCCGAAACCAGAAGGTCCTCCGGTGTGTTTGGTGGACTGCTACCAGCTGGTCAGAGCATCAATGCAACTGTACTGTCAGCAGTTGAACCGTGTTCAAGAAAAACTAAAAACTCTGGAGCCAGCACTTGTGAATCGCACAGGGGTCCTCCTGTTACAGGCCAACGCTAAGCCCCACGTGGCTAGGAAGCCCCGGGACACCATTCTACGCCATGGATGGGAAACTATTGCACCGTCCGATTTTCACCTGCTCCATTCCTTGGACAATCACCTTAGAGGACGCCAGTTCAAATCCCTAGTAGAGGTGCAAAATGCACTTGATATCTTCTTCGCTTCACGGCCCACCAAGTTCTACCGCGATGGAATCCATGGCCTTCCAGAACGTTGGCAGAAGGTCGTCGATGCTGATGGGGACTATTTTTGATCTTCCAGGTACGTCTTAGGTGACATATCTATGTTCGAAGGTGGTGGGTGAACAAGCGACAGAACTTTCTTGCTTACCTTTATGTCTAGTGTGTCAACTTCAAATTAAACTGACCAATTTCCACAACAGGTACACACTCATCTAGGAAATACAAGTAGTAGCAAAAAAATACATATTGGCGGTTTTAAAAGCTTTTTATTTAGCACATTCATTGCTGCAGAATCTGTATTGAATACTGTGAAAGTGTACCATCTACATACTCAACTAGTAGTAGTAGTAAAACACCATGATACACCAACATTTAGCATGCAGCACATAGAGATAGATATATAAAGTAACGGAATATAACTACTGGCATCATGTTCTGCCAGTATATACGTCGAAGTTTGACTTCACAAGGACTTTTATTTTAATATGGATCTCTTCCTCCTGCCCTTTCTTTGGGCATATATGTTATGTGAATATATATATACGTATATATAAGATAATTCATTACTTAATACTGGGCCCCTAAACATTGCTTGATTTACAATAATGTACACACGTAAAGTACACAGTTAATAACGTAGGTCACCATATATTCATTTCAATTTCTACTTGTGCACCAATCAGTTATCTTCATGCTGCCAGAGACTGGCATAATTGAAGTCCTCAAAAAGAAAAGTGCAAATTTGCTTGCTTCACTATTAGACAGTAACCTTATTTCACTAGAATGATATTGTAAAACACTGATCAGAGGAGAGCAAACGGGCAGAGGGAGTTTCCAGTTGACAGTTAATTCGGAAGTCATTAAAATCATATGTGCTCTATGATTTCGTAGTCTTAATTAAAAAAGAAAACTATAATACAATATTTAATTAAATAAGACAAGTCACTGGAAACACCACTGCTTGCACTGTCTTGATAAGTCGGAGTGTTTTCGGAAATGCTCTTTTCCAATAGATTTTTCGTAAACACAACACAAATGTGTGAACTTTGGAGAATTCTAGCGGGAAAGCGCTTTTTCCACACACATTTGCAGCAAAGGTCGAAGGGGAAAAAAACGTTAGTGAACTCCCGAGGTCTTCGCTGAACTCTCATTCTAAACGGTCAATGGGAATGTTATGGAGTCAAAACCCCATAGACATTTCGTTCCACATTGTGATCTACCGTTCACCAACAGCCCCCACCTTATACTGTGACGAATCAAAAGAGTGCTTTACCCCCTCTGAATGAATCAGACTCCCGTACTGGTCCCACCAGGCCAGGAGGCTTACAGTACAACAAATACGTTTATGGTTCAGAATAAAGAGAGACTTCATCCACACTTCGGTTTCGTCAATCATTCAGTTTATATACAAACACGCGCAGTTCACTCATACGTAAAAAGAAAACGAAAAAAAAAAAAATTAGTTAAGTCCAAATAAACTTAAAGATGTGCTGAAATCAATACACCAACTTCTTGGGTTGCTCCCATGTAAAAATATCTCTACCAAAATGTCCGTACGTGCTTGTCCTCTGATAAATAGGATTTCGTAGGTCCAATTCCCTGAAAGAAAGTACCAAATGCCATCAAAATTATGCTTCACACATATGAACACTATTTTTATATATTCGAAATAATTTTGGTTAAATTAAAACATTGTACGTCAGTTTCACAAAAACAACGGCCTTCGATCTAGGTAGAATTAATGAGCTATTGTCATAGAAAGAAATTACAGGATCGACTTGAACTTCAAAAGAAAAAAAATACACTGTTTACCTTTATTTAATCTACGGGTAAGTTTAATGAAAAGGGAAGAACTAGGAAAAAAATATAATTTCTTGTATTTAGAGCAGAAAACTTTCACAATTTTGTGGAGAGTATTAGCCTCATAGTTAAACCAGTGATGCCCAACCTAGGGCAATCAGCTCTTGCCTTTCCGGCCCGCTACATATTTAAACTACTAAATTGTAGGCACCAATCTTAATTCTTTGATTTTGGCTTCTTGCTATTTTTACAAACATTCTTTGTGTATGTGAGGGGTTCTTACGTTTGCGATATTAGCCTTTAAAAGCTGCAATTAAACGACGCGTACTATTTGTATGCTATTTGTCACAGGATGCTCTGGCCCGCTAACATCATGCTACATCTTATCCCCCCACCCACCAGATCAAGATGCGCCTCAGATTCCAGTTTTGCGAGTTTAGGCCTACATTTTGAGCTGTCAGCAAGTTACTAGACTGGCACATATAAAAATAAAGTTTTTACCAAGAATGTAAATCCAAATATACATGCATACTTTCCTCATCATACTCTTTCCTTTCTTACAAAATGATTATCGTTCCAATAAAAATCTTGAATTTGGAACTGACACAAAACAGGCCAAACACAAGTAATGTAGTTCTGGCAGTGTTTAAAATAAGTCTCCCGTGTTGTCTTAATTAGTTGCGCGGTGCCAGGTTCTGTTCCCGACTGAAATTTTCGTGTCGCCCCGTCGTCTCCCCCTCCCTCTTTTCTGCAGTGTTCAAGAAGGGGGGGGGGAATACGTATATAGGGAATATTACTTCCTAACGAAGGTTAAAATCAGTTAAAGCCCAAGACTTAAAAAAAAAAAGGTGAATTCCAAACATACTTAATGTATTTGCACAGAAAATCAAAATCAGGAACCACTTCATAAGGCCATCAAAACCACTATCATCCAAAGAGGAAGCAAAAATTTAACTTGCCATAAACTTCAGTTTTAATCAAATTACGAATTTTTTACTTTTTAATACTATTAGTTACACAAAACCACTCTCTCAGATCAAATTGTGTAATCAAAGCATTCAGCAGTAGCAAATACAAGTGGTAAACATCACTGAGAAATGGTCTTGAACGCAACACGTGATTAGTTCTCATGGATCTGCTTTGCAAATTATCTTACTGACTACGGTGGACGAGAAGTTTCTATATAATTGCATGAAAACTATATCGAGATTTTCGAAACTTAATTTTGTAAATATACTGGTATACTTTTCTGATCACCCTGCCCCCCCCCTCCTTTTTTTTTTCTTCAAAATTATTGTTCACTAGTTCAATAAAAATCCGGAACAATTTGGAGCTTTGAACCGAACTGATTATTCTCAATACAAAAAATAAAGGCCAACCTATTATAAATTGTAGTCCCTTGCACATGACTGTCACACACGACTAATTTATTTTTTAGCAGTGCTTAAAATGAGTCTCCCGTGTGGGTTCCATTCTTGATTGTGGCGCCCCGCCCCGTCTCCCCCTTCTTTTCGTCAGTGTTCAATATACTCCTACCACACCATTCGACCCATACAGATTTGACTGTTATTCAGTCATTAGGAATAGCACAAAAAAGAGCGCGAGTGCCGAAATTCGGTAGCAGCTTAACGAACCAAATAATTCTCAAATCTGATAAGGAATTACCAGAATATTAAAGATTACCAAGCAAAAATGTCGTGAAAACACCTCACATTAGCACTTTTTGTAGTTCAAGTAAATCCAATCAATCGGAACATATCGTTACTGAAGTATGCATTACTCGTGATCAAGTTACGAACAGTCGTTTTCGCTAGCAAATCTAAAATTGAAGCTATTTCCACCAATAACGCTGGTACAACTCAACAAATAATGAACTTACTTCACAATCTTCCCAGGGCGAAGATCGAAATTTTGTCGTACAATATCTAGGAGCTCCTTTTGTGTTTTCATCGATGTTCCATAATCAAAGACTGTAATCGATAACGGTTCAGCAACTCCAATCGCGTACGCTACCTGTAAAGAGATCGTTAAAGAGAGTAATGCACTGAAAAATTGAAACTTCCTCAAACTACAAACTGCCTAGCATATTCTCAGAATACTGGGTGATGGATGTGTGTCATCATAAACATACAGCGAAATCTAAACATCATTGAAAACCATACCACATACGCTGATCTGATAGTAAATACAGCATTGCACGTTACAATTTCATTAGAAAATTCCCATGTCCCAAAATAATATTCAAATACAAAATTGTACTTGGAATTTTTCTTTTTCAAAACCAGGCGTTACATAATCTGTTTTTATTTTAAAACTTTACACGAACCCGGGCCGCCCGATTCGTAGTCCGACGTGCTACCGTCTGAGCCACGGCGACTCCGGCCTGGATCGGTAATAGAATTATTATAATAATAATTGGACATTCTCATAAGGGAACATTTTAAACAGACAGCTTATTACAAATTTACAACATTTCTGCGCTGATTTTCAGGTTTTCGAAAGGAGGTGGAGGATGCAGAAATGAAAAATTAGAATCAAGCCATTTCAGAACTGCTTAACCATGTTTGTTACAGTCCAAGATTCTCTTGTTAACAAAAGGTCTAAAGCAGCACCATAAATACGTCGCCAAGAATGAAAAGCAAAAAATCTAACCGCTTGTTTTTCAGCAAGGCTGGGAACTTGTTTGGTAAGACTGCTGCAAGTGTGTAACGAACAAAGGCTAGCACAGCTTTGAATCCTTTCGTAATTTCATATTAAATTAAATTCTTTGAAAAACTAAACCCATTCAGTACTTAAAAACAACAACTTAAATCTTGTCTTATTATTTGGAAGAATAAAGCAAACCTAGAATGAAATTAATTATGCGGAAAAAAGAAGACAAAATTCAAAGATCTTTTAAAAATCGGTCAGAATCGAATTCAGCATATCTCAATATGAAATCGCGGAAGAAAAAAAAAAGTTATCGATTCCCACGATCTTGGTCTTCGAAACAAATGTTTTGACGCTAGAATTAACTTCTGCGACATTTGCAATCGGCATATGTAAGCTTTCAGGAAAATCTTATTTTTTTTTCCTTTTTTTATTATTTTTTAGAATGAAATTACGACCTTCAGAATAGCCCATGTATGAACACAATATTGGGCTGACGCAATTTTGGATTTCCTGATTCAAGGCATGATACAGAATTTTAAAATTAAACACCTTTAATCTACCTCCAGGCATTTTAATTTCGTAAGCGCGTAGTGGTATAGTTCGACCAGTCGGAAGCCTGAAGAATGAATTACTTCCAAAGAAAACTGTACCAAATATACCCGCAGCAGAATACTTGCTGGCGTACACGATTTTTTATTTACTCCATTTTTGGATGAAATACTTTACAAACGTCCAGTTCTTAAGTCATCGGTTACTAATTTTCAACGGAAATGATCTAATCCTTACCTGAACTAAGCAACGTTTGCAAAGACCTGCTTTCACTAATGACTTTGCTACCCAACGAGCAGCATACGCCGCAGAACGATCGACCTTTGTGAAATCCTTTCCAGAGAACGCACCACCACCGTGAGCACCCCAACCGCCATAAGTGTCCACTATGATTTTGCGTCCTGTTAAACCAGCATCACCCTGAAACAAAAGAGTTTCAAGTATAAAGCCGCCATCCATTTTAAACACTCCATTCGCTCAGGAAAACTTCAAAATACAGTACAAAAACATAAGTTTAGTACAGCTTAAGTTTATTATTTAATAATAATAATAACTAAATATTTCATAGCTACCAGTAATCATACCGTATCCCTTCTTTTCTCTACGTAAAACGTAAACGGTGAACATTTAGGACAACGAACTCTACGATACATTGTTCAAACTAACATCTACAAAATACTACCTAACTTTATGATAAAGTATCTTCTTAAAAGGATAATTAATCCTAACATTCGTTCATAGTTGTTACAAGAAAAGACATTCTACGAATTCGAGAAATATTCGCGCCAAAACTTATCCACAGTTGGAAATGAAAGAACGATGACATTTGTCTGTCAGGCAATGATATTTCCTCTTCGCTACATTTTGGAGACAAAACCAATCCGGATGATACGTAACTGGCTCCTCAGTGTGGATTTAAGTCTATAACCCCCAACTACTAAACAACTGGTGCTGGGATTCACTTTCTATTATGTCTATAGAAATTGCCAACTCAAAAAGACTTGTGTTTCTCAGAAACAAATCTTGGTGGATTTGATTTTCTCAGCATTTTCCTTATGAGTAGCAAAAGTCTTCATCATTGAAACACATTTCTTCGGCTATCTAACGACACACTTACGCTAAATTAGTTTCAAATAAAAAATTATTCTTACATGAACTGTGTTCAAGTGTTACACTTCTTACCGTGACACCACTTTCGTGGCAGAAAGCAGAATATTTTGCCCAAGATGGACCCAGCTCAAAAATCCACTTTAAAACTGTTTTTTTTTTTTTTAATATTAATTTTGTCTTTAAATAATTCCTGAAATGAAGGCACTTTACACAAGTGCATAATAAAGAAAACAATTGAATTTTACGTTGTTAGAATACAATCACGACTGTCATTCTAAATAGAATAACATCTACCTTTGAGTTAATGAAATACAAGTACTGGAGCTCACAGTACTGCAAACTAAAAGTACTTTCCATCTGTTGATTTCTTAACCGACTAGAACTAATTAACTTTTCCAACTAAAAAGATGATAGATTTTGATGCTCTTTACTTTCAAACAATTAACGAATTACTCACAAATGACATTATTGTTGAAGTTTCGTATCAAATTCAGTGAAAAATTACTATGATCTACAAATATTATAAAAAAATAACCAATATTTAAACAGATACAATATTGATACAGCATTTATAGGGGGCGAACTTGTCCAGCCGAGAACCCGGAAATTCTCGAGTGGGCCCCCGACACTTGTCTTTGAAGCTTAATGTTACCCTTAAGGCCAAACAATCCACTTTTGCTTCTACTGGTAACGTGAGGGCCTGGTCGATCATCCAAAATTAGCAATTTTGACAAGACTTATCACAAACATTGTGAAGTTATAATCTCAGTAGGACTACTGTAAGGCCCCAACAAAAGCAATGGGGCCATGAAGTCTGATCAGTACTTGCCCTTGCAAGCTCTTTTTTGGGCCCACGCATCATAATGGTCACTACCACGAAAGACCTTTGGTTACCAGTGGGTAGAACCTTTCTTAGCTTTCCCGGCTGGGCCCATTGGTTACCAGTTCGCCCGAGCACTTCCAGAACACAGAGCTACATCAGGAAATAAGAGGAAAACAAAACTGTTTACACCGTCTATTGTGGTCTGGTGTACTGGACGGCCAAGTGACTAGAAGGTTGAGCGGTAATTCAGATGCTGCTCGGGCCGCGGTGGCTCAGTAGTAGAGCACTCACCTCTGGTGTGTGGTGTCTTTCGTGGCTCGTGCCCATGTGATGGACAAACACTATGTGCATGGTGTATTCGAGGTTCTCCAGTTCCTTCCACATCCTTTATTCCACCAATTTCCCCCCTTCATTCATTCGGCCAGAGCCAAAGTTGTGTAAGAGCCTTAAAATATTTTTTTTAATCAGACCCTGCTTAGGCGTATCAGTGAGACCACCCCGAATGGGCTTTTCCCTTATTTTCCTGTCACGTCCATGAATGGCGGAATGCCGGGACCTACAATTACCTTGGGTTCCAAACCACGCTAAGGCATGAATCGAGTGCACATACCATGAAGTGAGCCTCCCTCATCCAACACATACGAGGTCCGCTCCAAGCCTCCTGATTTCACAGTGGTGACACACCGTTACCGACTGAGGTATGTACACAGCTTTAGTTACATACATCACATTTTATCTCAAACCCGCCTGGGTTTTATTTTTAAAAGATTTCCTTTTTCAAACTCTGGTAACAAGACCCTTCACCTTCAATCTAAGGCCCTAATCGTGGTTTCACCCTGTGACTACAAAATTTTCGGACTTTGTATTCTGTATAACTTTTAAAACTAAAAATTACGTACAGCCATCAAATGTAACCATCCCACATGCATCAACCTGAATCATTGCTTCTACTTCCCTAGAAACCGACCCATGATTCAGTTAATCGAATTACATGGGAAGAAAATATCAACGTCGCTCCGTACACCTAATAAACGATACTCAACAATATTTCAATTGCTGCAACACAAGCAGTGACGCTGTCGATCAGACGTGCCACGTACGGAAGTACAACACGGGATGTGTTTCCTGCTGTGAAACACTGGAATAGAGTACGCCAAAATGCGGAATATTCTCAATTTACACATTGGTACTTACAGTTGACACTACCTGCATGATCAGTAAGTGGCTCCTCAGTGTGGATTTAAGTCTATAACCCGAGCTACTAAACAACAGGTGCTGAGATTCACTTTCGGATTTCATTCAATTGCCGACTACAGAAAATGCCAACTCAAAAAGGCTTGTGTTTCTCAGAAACAAATCTTGGTGGATTTGATTTTCTCAGCAATTTCCTTAAGAGTAGCAAAAAAGATTCATCATTGAAACACATTCCCTCGGCTATCTTAACGACACAGCTACGCTAAATTAGTTTACCACTAATGCCTAGATACCGACTACTAACGGCTTAGAATGTGCTTACGTCAATTCACTACCGTTCCCAGCTATCAAACACTCAATTTCTCAGCACAACAAAAATTAACACGAACACACTGGATTGTCCTAAGATTATCACATCATATTTAATCAGCACCAAGAAATAATTACGTCTGATACGTAGACTGCACCATCCCGAGCTCCATTAAAATTATATAAAAACAATCAACTAACCTGTGGGCCTCCCACGATGAATGGTCCACATGGGTTAATGTGAAACTTCGTCCTTTCGTCCAAATATCTTGCAGGGATCACATGCTTGATCACTTTGTCCATTACTTCGTTTCGCAAGTCGTCAAGACTAACCTTCTCTGAGTGCTGAACTGAAACCACCACCGTGTGCATTCTGATAGGAATGCAGGCTCCCTGGCTGAAACAGTATTCACATGTAACCTGGAAATACAAATATCCCCTTTATTTATTTGCTCCGATAAGTCGAAATGCGACATATGCATACAAAACGATGTGGCAGATTTAAAGCTAGCCCATTCATAATAACTACTGTAATTTATGTTGTTTTACAGGATTACACATTTAGAAACATTAGTACAAATATAAAATTATAAATTCAGTTATGAGAAAAGCAAGATAAGGTAACGTTGCAAATCAAGAATGTGACCAAAAGGCGTATATGAAAACATACTCTCCTTCGAAACTTCCATGTTGCATATTTTGGAAGAGATGAGAAACTTCAAATGCAAATGAACAAAATAATTACATGACGTACAGTCAGCGCCGAAAGTCTCTACTAGAGATGTTCGGAATTCCCGAATTGACTACGCACAAGTTTGTACCCAGTCCTAAATTTCATTTCCTAAACAACGTTGGAATTGACAGATTTCAGTACTTTCTTTTTCGTAATTTACAGAAAATTACGTTCTCTACGTTAGAGGATACAGTACTCAAATGGGTCAATTCATTTGAAATATATTCGAAGAAATTTGACGACTGGGTGCAAACATTTTGCGCTGACTACAATATACATTTAGTTCACTGGTAATCTAGCTAATCTTTCCAACCGTAGTACGAAGTAGATGTAAACAAATCAAAATGCATTCATCCGCGCCACACACGTACTCCGCAGCAACCAACCTCAAGAGCAAGATCGTCTGCTGGGTTGCTGAATCACGCTGTGTAGTAGCAGTATTTCCTGCGAGTGTAAGCTACTTTGGGCCAGCATATAACTAATACGGACTATTGCTATATTGGACATATATCTTAAATCACTATAGAAACGATTGCCACTGTTCCTGAAATTTCTTCATGGAACCTGATCTGATACTCATGTGCAAATATTTTTTTTTTAATTTTGGAAGGAAGGTTGACATTTGTGGTATAGTTCTGTCAAATTCTCTCGCGTTGAGAAATGTAATGCCTGTTACGGACATGGAAACTTGATTGGAACACGAACCCAAGCAGACAGGGAAACGAATAGGTTCGGCACGAGGTCACCACCGGGTGACGCTGCAAATGCCTGGTAATAAAGGCGCTTATTTCCAGAACACGGGTACACACATATCTATTGACATATGAGAACATAACATTGCCACTGTTTGCTTGCTTTAACTTTATAAGCAAAGCATAATCGCTTTGCAGGGACTGGATTTTTTTTTAAAAAAAAAAAAAAAAAAAAAAAAAAAGAAAAAAAAATTTTTGAAAAAAAAAATTTTTTAATCTCTATCTATAATAAATAAAAAAGAACCACATTTCCGACGCACAAATTAAAAACAGATTTCCCATAAAAATTCAGTTTATTTTATACGGCTTTCAGACATCTCAGGCCTACATAAGCTGGGAGAGAGAATGTTGGAACGTAGTTGTCGGCCAGGGCCTAAGTTGTAGGTACTATTTCGGCATCTGTGTGGTATGACTGAGGGTAAAACCTCAGTCAGCATGGGAGACCAACTTGCCATTAAGAGATTGTAGATTCTTTTGTCAGGAATATCCTAGTAGTCAATACCCTTCTTTTCGAGTAGGGGCTCACTATGAAAAAGAAATTTGTGTACTTTCGACGTAGTGCGAAACTAAAAAAATGCATCCCTTCTTCCGCACATCACAGTTCGCACACCACCTTTCTTTCTTTCGTTGGCGTCAATACACAGAGTTATGGAACATTCTTTTCGCACGTTGTACATAGGCCAAGTTGTAGCAAAACCACTCTTAAAAACTCACCAGCTATGTTTATGATTTCATCTATTCCTGTGGGTTTATATGCTCTGAACAATTTATTAAGGTACTTGTAAGTATAACACTGTTTTTGCTGCACTTGTAAGCGGTTTCCCTTTTTCATAACACGAGGAGGAGATGGATTATTGTGAACCATCGCTTCTACGGTGCTGCTCCTTTTGAAATCAGCTGCACTGGCGCGCGGATTAGCACGCATGCGCAGTAAAAACCTAAACGTTAGGTGTGTGCGACAAATACGGCCGAATCGATTTTCTAACAAATGATTAATAATAATGCGTTTATGTATCTCGTGAGCTGGTCGTCGGTGGTTTCGCAACACCCTGTATAAAGCAAATAAACCTCAATTGTAACAAGAACAACTAGACCTTACCATCGGATGCGAAGCGTAAGAAACGAGACCCACTTTATAAACAACTGTACCTTCACTTTCGGCACACCTTACCTTATGAAGAAAATAAGATGCTTTCTGTGAATGAGACAATATTCCCCAATCTAAATAGTCTGGCACTCTACAAACAACAAAGCTAGCAGAGCGTGGCGTCGGGGAGGGACTACAAAATACTTATTTCATAGAATAAAAATAAATTATGTGTACAGAGAATTATTATTAATAAATTCTGACTACAGTTCTGGAAAAGTAAAAGCGAGATAAAACGTCAGTTCTTTCCCGCAGTCGTTTATTCTTCTCATACAATTCTACGTACGATGGTGATGTGAGGTAAGCAAAATGGACATTACTTCATTTTTTGCTTAGTTTGTGTAGATACGGCAAAATAATATTTTTGTATTATAGTTATTAAAGATACCGTATTTTTCTTACTTCAATGAATTCTCGGCTGTTCGAAAGCATAAAGACGTGAAAAATTAATTTTTTCATGGGTATACGCAGTTTTGTTTAACAGAGCAGTTATCAGAAACCTACAGTAAATCGAATTAACCTGCGTACTCTGGAACTTCAAATACGACCGCATCCAAGATGTAGGACATAAAAAAAATGCAATATACCTTGATTAGAAGCCTCGTAGTTCAGAGAACGTTGGCTAATCACTTTCCCCTGGTGCAAGATCATTCTACTGGTCTTGTAATTTAAAAAAAATATAATTCACCAAAATACGCTCTGTAACCTTATCTGCTGCTGTGTGTTTAGGTTTCAATGATGCTAAACGAATTCGTTTCGTTACGATTACGATTATATTTCATATACTTCATGCACGTTGGATTATTCACCATATTTTGCACTGAACAGGAAATATTGCAATCAAAATTAACTGTAGTCAAGACGATATTGCCCGCTTGATTTACCATTTTCTTATGAAATTAATGAAAACTTGCGATTCACTGATCAAAACAATGCCAGAATATTTAAAATACTTCACAAATATCGATAAGAAGAAAAGTTCTTACCTGAGTCTTTGAATCTGGACGCGCCCACCATAGCTCGCCACTTCTTCTGAGATCAGCTAGTCTCTGATTCAGCTTGTGTGCAAGAACAACTGTTAACGGCATACATTCTTCAGTTTCATCTGTTGCGTAGCCGAACATTAAACCCTACAACGAAAAAACATTATTAATAAAACAAAACTAACTTCAACCTTGACATAACCTGAATTAAAAACGTTACTGATAGAAGTTGAAATTAAATTCTGAATGCAATAACATTTACTAAAAATATGTGCGAAACACTTAATCGATCAGCACATGAAGCTTCCTGGAATGAAGTACATCTGCATCCGATCTTCAGACTGAATCGGAATACACTTATGGCTATTAGGCATCCTTGACTTATTCACAGATAGGTTACGGGAGTTATGGGGCCAGGGTTTAGCTTGAAGGAACAAACCTAGCATTGGCCTGATAGAAAAAGTCTGCCGATGGATGTGTAAAGCTGCTCAGTACTTAAAAAAGAGCTAATACTGCCTTTATACGAGTGCTAAACCAATCCTGAAATTATCTAGCCATGTAATTTAGGCTGGGTGAGAAGTTCTGAAGACTTATTTTTGTGCCATTCTAGTCGCCGTAGACAGCACAGAAGATAATCCGCTGATAATGTTCAAAATCAAATTGGGAGAACTGATCATGCCGGTAACGATTGGGGACAATGCAAGGTATATGATCCTGATGTTGCAGAATCAAGATATACAGCTGCAGGGATTTATACTTCTTGTAATGGTAGTAATGTTTGAAAGCATGAGAATTTAATAATTGATTTACTTGCACGTCGTCCCAATCTGCCGTTAAAAATATTACAGCCCAGAGAAATAGCCACAACTAGAACTTGCCGTCACGTGCAAAAAGCGTCAGAAACGAGAGATTTTAAATTGTACCTTCTTTTCGACACACCTTATTTTATGAAGAAAATAAGATGCTTTCTGTGAAGGAGACTTCATTTTCCCCATTGTAAAGAGTTTGGCACTCTACAGGCAACAAAGTCAGTAGAGCGTGGCGCTGGGGACTTCCAAATATACTATATACAACTCGGTTTATTTTATAGAATAAAAAATTGCGTTAATCAATAATAAATTGACTTATCTACCGCGTTCGGGCAATTAAAACATGAAATATCAGTTTCTTGGGCCCAGTCTAGGTGAAACTTTTTATTACCATTCTACGTAAGGTGGTGATACGTGTGGTGAGCAAAATAATTCTTTCCATTAGATTTGCAAGCAGTCACTGATATTTAGACTTCCATGAAATAATTTAAATAAAAACATCACTTGTAACATACATACTATTGTTCGCTAAGCTCCGCGTTTAGCCTATAAAATGTTAGTTACAACCACCACCACTAAGACAGCTGCGGTCGAAGGGAAACAACCAGATTTAAGTATTAAAATGAAATACCTTAGCCCTTTCTACATCGGTTTTTGAATATGCAATTTTACCTGAAGCGCCATGTGCTGATACGGTATTAGTAAGAGAAAACCACAGCCCAATATTAATTAATGAACTCTTAGTATCTCAAGGCAAACACGTGCAACTAACACACTTGACATGCTATCTATACTGGGATGAAAAGTTCACTATCAAAATTTCCTTAAAAATTAACATTTACCCAAATACTTCTAACACACATGAAAAAAAAAAAGTAAATTGAAAATAAATAATCGAAATAACAGAAGTAAACACAAAATGTACCAATAATCACTGGTAAGAAGTAATTACAGATACAAAAAAACGTACACACATTGATAAGAAAATAAAAACAATGAAGGCTCGTCTGCACTCCTATCCCCAAACCACAATTCAGAGAATACATTAAGTTTTAAAAGCGTATTAACACGTAAGCTTCTGACATTCACCAACGTCACGTCACTATGAAAGCAATCTACAATTAAAAAATCGATCTGCAAAACAACTACAGTAATACGCCAAACAGAAAATCAAAACACGGTATACAGTTGTTTTCATTCTGCTGCATACTTCGAAGCAGACAGTTTATAGCTGAAACGTTAGCCCCCTAGACAGTATTTACGTATCGTAACAGAGTACTCGCATATACTGAAGATAGTAAACCTACTACCACGTGGTCGGATAAATCAAAACTCATACAAGACTTTTTAAAAACGAACACCCCTCTTAAACTATGATACTGAGTCACATTTTCGAGTTGGAACAGATGTTTGATTTCCGCATTAACGGCTTCCAGGCAAATAGGACCGGAAGTCTTAGGACAGGATTTCTACAAAGGAACTATTAACCTGACACTAACTTTTATGAATTAGATAACGTTTTCCTAACCATCGATATTCTGATATTGATGAAAACAATCTCCACCAGAAAGTTCAAGAATTGCAATAATACATGGTCACAGCGACCAATATGAATTACTGTATAAGGAAATTCTCATATTAACCTTTATTCTTTATGTAATAATGGAGTTCGTTTAACCCGATGAAGCCTTGAGCCAGACAAGGAAGAGTTCATATGAAAACTTCCCACAAACAAGAAGCCGACCACACGATTTATTTACTTTTTTTTAAATCGTTGTTTAATAGTTATAACAAAGGTTTCCACTACCAGCAAGGAAAAGTAGTTCCTACAATCCTTAAATGACCTGTGTGTAGCTCTCGATAATGTACAAAAATATGTAGATCAGAAAATAAAAATATCGCCACAAAAAAAAAAAAAGCCTCATACGCAATGATCTGCCATTAAGAATACGCAAGTGATCATCCTGAACAATATCTACTGAAAAACTGCTACTGTTAATCTGTTAATTTTAGGGTATTATTTAGCTTTGTTCTGTTTTAAATTTCCTCAACGTAGGCTGTTGAGCCTCCTCCCCCTGAATTTTCCTGACCTTGCAGGTCTGTCACAAACTCTGTATAAAAAAAATACAACATTGTATTGTGGCAAACTGTATATCTATCCTAATTAGAAATTTTACAATACAAGAATTTCATTTGTGATATAAGTTCCATTGTAATAAATAATTAATACTGGTTAGAGTTTTAGCTTAAGAGGCAAATGAAACTACCCGTAAAGTAAGGATTGATTTGACATGTCTTCATTTTCTACTCTTCAAATCAACCGGCATGTTTAAACTATTCCTCAACTTCCCTTTATTGCGTCACTAGCCACTCACCAAATAAAAATTTCAGCCTTTCTGCTTTCTTTTAAAAATAAAATAACTTTCTTAATAGGGGAAAAAAAAATATTTTAATCACAATTTTTCAAAAATACATGTGCCCCACACGTCAGATTAAGCCCATCTGAAGAGGTTCCTCGAATTATGTGAAAGGGCCTAATATTATTATATGATAAAAAGTAGCACAAAGTTAAATATACTCTGATTTTATACACTGACCCGTATATATATATATATTTCGAAACGATTTCATCATAAGCAGTTCCACCTGTGTTTTAGCGGAATTCAAAAGCCGATCAAATACGCACCCCTGAACTCTAGCAAAGATCGCAGGTGTACATCTCATTTAGTACTTTTGCAACGAAATATTAGCACACCCGAATTCCGAAGGGACTCAATTCTAACAAATCAGTAAATGCTAAGACACATCTCAATACTTACAAACGCGTTTTAACAGGCACTGATGCTGTGTTTACAACTAAGCCTTACTGAATTCATTAGGAGTACACTACTTTGTGGACCCCAACTACAAAACTGGGATTACACCATTCGAGCAACAATATCTCAGCTCTTGCTCGAAAGGCAAGCAACACATTACAATTTGAATCTATTTTTAAGGCCTTAGGCAACTATGGTTCAGGCCGCACGAATGATTGGTGGAATGAAGAAAGTGGGCGCACCCCAAGAAAACCCACACACACGGTGTTTGTCCACCACAAAGCCCACATGCCATGAGCAGGGATCGATCCCACAACCCCTAGCACCAGCGGTGAGCGCTCTACCAACTGAGCCACCGTGACCCGCAACACAGTTCGATTACTAATGTAAAGCCACTCCCAAATGTATTGGCTCACAGAAACAAATTCAATTTACCTCAAAATATAACGTGAACTTCAAAACTTTCAAATTTGCCACATACTAATATCTACAAGTGAACCCAGTACCAAAATAGTACACATGTCTTGAAATCGTAACTTTACTAATAATACAATTCCCACCAATACATGAAAATAAACATTTTTAAAATTGAAGTACTATTTTAGCACTAGGGATTTTTGGTAGTAGCGAACACCTGAAAAAGCCCTCAATCCATCATCACACCTCAATAAATTGAATAATTTACTCCATTCACCTGGTCACCAGCACCAAGATCATCCTCGTTCCTATTCAGATGCACCCCGGCTGCTATGTTTGGTGACTGCTGATCCAATGCCAATAACACATTGCAGATCTTGTAATCAAATCCTGCAGATTTAAGACACAAAGTCCCTGTTTATCACGATAACTAGTATACAAACATAGCCCAAACAATTATACAGGCTGGTACCGTAATGCACCGACAAAACTTCCGAGGGATGATAGTATACTAAAAACGGAAAAAAATTTAGTCAACCGAGTGAAAACTGGCCGCGTATCGAAGCTACAGGCTGCCGAAAGAGTCTGATAATGCTACTTATTTCCAGTGCCACTAATAGAGCTCATGTGGCATGCTGTTATCAAAGGCCTGCTTTATCCAAAAATGCACATTTCGAAATTCTGTAGTGGGGCCGGTAAGGAAAACTTTCTTTAAAGCCCACTTCGACCCACCTTTACTTCCGAGAAATTTTGCGAATCCCTCGCGAGCCCATTGCGCAATTATTCTGGAATATGCATTTTTTAGATAGTGCAGATTTGAGGTCTAACTACTAAACCACAAACTCTACTGTTAGTGGTGTTCGAAAACGATTTTCCCACGCTTTCGTAGCTCCGAAAGGCGGACGGATTTGCACCCGTTGACAATTTCCTATTTCTTTAGTTTACGATCATCCCTTGAAGCTTATCGGTGCATTAAGCTACCACACCCTGTATGTATATAATAAATATCGTGCAAATGCATGCTTCTTAACTCTCCCTCTGGTGACAATGTTACATACACAATGTTAAGATACCATCATCTACTCCAAGTTAACTCAAAACTAAGGTCGAAATCAGGGAAGGGGATACCCTATTTACCAGCATTAACGTTATAAAGGAATAGTTATGTATTTTGAATACCTATTCCTATCGATAAACCGTTATTTGTACAATCAAGGTCAAACCACCGCAGTTTAGCGACTGCCCCCTTTCCTCAAATACGTCGTGCAACTGTTACGTCAGCATGACGCAAAGTGCAAAATCACCTCATGCTGTAACGAAAATTGTTCTTTAAAAAGGTTTGTAATGTCAGTATTTCCTCAACGTTCACGCCTTCATAAAACTTTTACAGGACTACCACCACGAAATCAACAATTAAGATCTGTTTCACCTTCAAATTAAACTGGACAAAAAAAAACTTGTGTAACTGACATTAACGTATGACTCCCAACTACTGTACATTCGCGGTAAATTTAACAGCCGTGTGCTTACATCAATACTTTGCTCGCGAAATTCGAGACCGGTGCAGAACAGCTAGAATAAAGAATGCTTAATGAAAATCGAAGGCTTTACAGAAACCGTAGTCAGTGAGCATGTACTACGTAGAGCCTAGGGCCATGTTCTCTTTTTGAAATGAAGGATGTGATCGTGCAGTACTTTTCACATGCCATATACATTGGGAGTTTAAACTGGTCACTATGTAACCGTAACGCTTATGACTCAAACTGAATAAATGGATCAAGGGGCTGACAATGCGAGGGAGAAGAGGTTGTCGAGCATAAATTTTCTAACTTAAACAAAACATGCAATGAAGACTGATAGAACACTTGTTGCAAGTGTAATATTCTGAAATTTAGCCTAACCCTACTGTAAAAAATTTACTGCACGCCTCGAGTCTTCAATACACTGAGGTTTCTACACCTTCATTACAAGTTAGTTCCTAACCTACAAACCCATAGTTCGCAAATGTTCCTACGAAATTAAATTCAACCCAATTCATGCCTATAACATGCTTCAACCCCAACATGATTTCCCTTACATCATTCATCTAACAGTCACACACACTCTTTCATTCTATGTATTTTACATTTCGTAATAAGTGCTCAACATTCAAAAGTACCCAGAAACAACTCCACTCGAGAAGTTGAAAGATTACTTCCTACAATATTCAGGTTTTCTTCGCTCACTTTTAAGTGCTTGGCTGATAAAACTCTTCCATGCACTACAGTTTCGTGTTTAAATTCAATCTGACCTTACAACAGCATCCATGTAACAATACAGTACATTTATTACAACGAATGGCTAAATGCCACATTACCTGGACATACTTCCTTACGAAGTGACAAAACACTAATTTGCAAGAAATTGGAAGTTTTAACAGTACAGTAACAATAAACCTTCATTTACCGTCTCCCAGCATTAAAAAAACCAGATGCAACCCAAGCGATAAAAAAAAAGAACACCCCAACAAAATGTTCCAGTACCTGGTCACCTGCACCTATTTCTATCTCCCTCCTGTTTACGTGAACTCCAGCCGCAATCTCAGGAGACTGTTGCTCAATCGCCACAAGCAGATTTAGACTTTTGTGGTCAAACCCTGTTATGTGATCATTAAAACAGTCCTTTCATTAATTACGCCAAAACGGCAGATTTCAACGTTTTATTATATAAGGTCATTATAAAAAGACGCTGTAGTTTTAAATGCAAATTTCCTTTTTAACATATAGCGCCTATATGAACGATAAAGAATGCCTTGAAAATTACTACGTTGCCTTCATTTCTTTAATGACTGTCGCAACTCTACATGGTATGGTCATAAATACGGGAAAAATATTTTCCCCGCAAGATGGGGAAAGAAAAATACACGCCAAAATTCGTCCTGGATTACATTGAACAATTTTATATACATAGTAGATATATCCCAACATACTTGTTGCATTTGAATCCGGGGATTTCAGGACTACGAATACAAAAATCATCCACACTGCTGTGCAGAATATCTTTGAATACGGATATACTGATCACTTTAGTCGCAGTTATTAATGGATGCTCTCTACACATGAACATTATGCGATTGGAACTAATAACAAGCAAGCGTATAACCTTGTCAGGCACAATCATTAACACAGGTGCAATGCGTAACATCTTTGCATTTAGAATTGCCTCGTCTTTTTGTAATGATCACGTATATTTGAAATTTAGTTATTACTTAATACTATACGATTTACTAGTTTGAGAACTTCGGGGATAATTAAGTTACAAAAATCTGAATAATTAATGCTAGTATAACCTACAAGAACCATTGTACAATTACGAAATACTTAAAAAAAAAAAACATTCCGCTACTTATCCCACCAACACCTTGTTACTTCTAGTCAGTAATCAAAACACAAGCTTACCGATTTCAATCGCAAATTACGTAAGATACGTTGTAACTCTCTAAAGCAGAGAAACAATGAAGGAACAGTCCCCCACCCTTATGAAAAATTATTTACATTCATTATGAAACAGCTCATACGAACTGACTTCAATATATTATCTTTTTCAACGAAAAAAAGCTTATCAAAATACCATAGCTTATCTTACCTTTCGAAGAATCGTCATAGCCTATGTGTTTTATAGTTTCTCTAACAACCTTCTGATAATCAACAACGGCTTTGGAAGTTATTTCTCCACACACAAGGATCATTCCAGTTTTAGTAACTGTTTCTGAAACAAAGAAATATGGATCAGTCCAGTTCTCCAAATATGAAACTTCAAATGTTGCATTATATACCGACGAAATTAGTTAGAATTTTATAGTTATATGCTATTATCATTGTGAAACTCAACATCTTAACATAAGAATTGCATGCGAGTTCACTTAATATCAGGGGACGGCTTTTTCGGGTTGGGCCCCAGTTTTCTTTTAAAACTAACTTTTGGTTATAAATTATTTCTGAAATGAGGGCACGTCGTAAGTAAATAACAGTGAAAACTATTCCATTTTAGATTCTTACCAAGCAGATCGTGACACCTTTATGTAGGAAGTATTAGACCGCTGTCGGTACTACAATCCTCTTTTTCCTACAATCAACTTAATTTTTCCAACTGCTGATATCGTAACTGATTAGAATTATTAGCTCTTACAACCCCAGTTATAGATTGTGATGTTCTTTCAAAGGAATTACTTTTAAACTAAATCCTTAAAATTTAATGACAATTATAAACTAAGTCTTTTAAATATCAAACTCCATGCAAAATAACTAGAAACTACGACTACTGTTGATCCTATACATTTTTAAACAGACGCCATAATTGAAGAAACACTTGCTATCCACAGAACCAATCAGGAAATCAGAATAGAATAAAGATCTTTTCTTATTCTCCATTTTTTTTTAAAAATAATCAGGCGAACCAACGGACCATCCTGAATGGGATTTTCCTGTCTCACCTCGTGAGACCTATATTTATCGTGGGTTCCGAACCATGTCACAGCTCTATCTGATTCAATTGGCCTCAGAAAACAGGACCCCTCCATGCCTCCACATTTCACAGAAGTGTCAAACTTACTGAGCTACTAAAATCTGTACATAGATTTATAAAAAAAAGATTCAATCCGCCTGGGACCAGATGGGTTAGTTTTTAAAACCGTGATGAACATGGACCTGATTATCAGCTTCTGAAACACACACAGCTCGTGTGAAACACGCAACTGATAAAATATGTCGTTCCTCATTCACACCAGAAGTAACCTATTAATGCCCTTCATTCACGACGCCAAATTATACTCGCCTTATTGACGCCTCGTGCAGGTTAGTGGTATTGGAACGTACGTAACGGAATCTGATACGGAATAGCTTAATATTTAACTCAATTTAGTAATATCACTTCGCCGAAGCTGACAAACAAGATATAAGTAAACAAAGTAGCAACTAGCCTTGTACTTCTCGCTTTGGATGGCAAACTTAAAAAATTCTTTACAACTTATTGAGGAAAAAAAAAAAAAAAAAAAGGGATCCGCTTGCATGTACCTCGTTACAAATTACAAGCAACCGGGGTTCTGGAACTGTTTAACGATTTTGACAAGCCGTGAACGTAAAAAGGTTGAGAAACGCTGGTTTACGAGGAAAATAAAAAAAAAGTCCCTACTTTTGAACACCTACTTTCATGAAAAGAACGAAATATTAGTATTCCCCACAAATATCTAGCTACATCCTGAAATGACAAATCAAGAGCGTCCCGTAGGGGCTATGGAAAGCATGTTGCAGAATCTGTAACTTAAATATACCATCATTGATCCAATGTACTTACCACATGCAACTTTTGCATCAGGATCCTGGGATAGGTGGGCGTCTAAAATTGCATCACTGATTTGATCACATATTTTATCTGAAACAAAATTAATTCTGAATTTAAGTATCTGTTACAACGTTTCAATTTTCGTAACTAATATTAAACACACTCAGCACCCTGCGCCGAACACAGGTTAACTTATTTCCTATAGAATTTCAGTTCAGAAAACAAAGGGAAAGGAAGCAAAATCTTTGACGCAGGTCTTTCAAAAATATTTCCAAAATTTGCAATCTCTCTCCCGCGTGTAACCTCTATGGACAAAAATTAAATTTACGATAAATAAATTCCATTGGGCTACAAAAATATGCCTCTCCGGAATAAAACTAGAGAACAACTTGGTGAGATTTGCGGGGTAAAATCGACGGGAGGAAACAAACAGCATATTCTTAAAACTCAGACAGTCCCTTAAAAGTTGGAACTTAAACAATTTAACTACAGAATCTGGCAATGAACTATTTGGTTTCGTTAAGTAGACCCCCAGATCCATTTGGATCGGTCTGGACCTGTTCTTACATTTAGTGATTGAGTAAGCGAAATTCTGGTTTAAATTTGGGGAAACTTCGAGACGTACGGAATGCAAAGAGATTTTTAGTGTATGTTTTGGAGGGGCGGTATACATTAAAAATGTAGTTTGATTTTCAGTGGAATATTATTCCTTGTATTTTAATAGCCTGTTTGGCCGCAATAATTACTCTGGTGTGTCTTCATATGTTATGCGTATGTTACCTCATCAGATTTATCGTAGCAATCGGAACAAAAGGCATAGTTTTTTTTTTTTTTTTAATGGAGCCCCACATCTTACATTTCAGTTTGTGACAGTGTACGGCTTTTTAACTACTTCAGTTTAATTCGTAGCCTTAATGTCTAATACTAGCATGTGGCGTGTAACTATTTCTTACATCCCTAATGTTTCTTAATGTAAAAAACTAAGGTATGGGCATCTAGCAACTTTTGACTTCGGCCCGTCACGATAGATCATATACATCTAGTTAAAATCCACGAACACCCGTACGGGACTCGAACCCGGGACTGTCGCGTCGTTGGCCTAACGCCTTAGACCTCACGGCTATCAGGTCGGCTGTTCATCTGTGAACAGCTTGTCAATTCCTATACATAGACTGTTATTTAAATTCACTGGCACTTACCCGCTTTCTTGTAGCGAGGGAAAACCGGTGTAATTATATAAGGCACTCCCAACAGGTGCGGTTATGCCTGGGCAATAATCCCCCGCCCCAACATTTTTCGGTGACAAAAAACACCATACCAATAAAGGAATCTAAGCATTCACATTTAACCTGGTAAACGCATGGAGAGATTCATTGGTTTGTGAATCACCCTCACTTGTAATTAAGGCTCAAACATGTCAACCCTAGCACTACGAAGGTATTTTTGGGTCGCATTAATTACAGGGGGGGGGGGGGGGCACCCCGCAAGCAAAATATAGAATTCTCACCGAAAATGTTTTATACTGTCTTGATATGAATTAGTGTCTAGGACATCACAGTTTTATTCTATTTGATTATAATGCTTCTAGGTAGTGTTGCCCACTACATCTATACAATTGTGTACGTGACAATTATTTTGTTTATGTTAGTAACATCTCATTTTCAACTTTTTATAAAAAACAATAAGATCAAAAGCGCCTTAGTACAGTATAGCATACGCACGAAGGTACTTTCGTACCACATTTCATATATTTACTGTATTCTGTGAATAGCTACTTACTACTACCAGGGGGGAGGGGCCACGGAGGCCCACAATGCATTGAAGTTACCATTTTTTTCGTCGAATTGCTATTAAAAAAAGTGCCCCCCCCCCCACCTGGGTAATGCAAACATGGAAGTCAGGAAGAGTTATAGGCTATACAGCACGAGTGAGTATTATTAACATTTTAAATGAGTTTCTAAGAACGGATCTACAGTTTTTGGTAAAGTGGACTCCTAACCACTCTGTTCAATTGACCCCGTGCACAAGAACAGGACAACAAATGAAAAGTGCCGTCTCTCAAATGTAAGTATGTAAGAGGCTTAGTACTTACGATAACCTACCAATTATCAATTTAAAGTGATAGATGGGAATTAAACATTGCTCATTACGTCACTAGCTTATCTGTTACGTTATAAGGAAAAATGAGCATCCTGATAAAACAATGCTACGGTAAAATTATTCACGGTTTCTGTAGAAAATACAACGTACGATTCTATCCAAAGGAATATACTGCGCGCAACATCTCTGACGACCAACAATTCAACACACTTACGAAAAAAAAAATGTATACTACGGTAGTTACCAAATTGGGTGGGGGAAGGGGATATTGATCCTGAGTTCTTAAAACTGTTCGATCACGTATAACTCCAAACGTCATTCCAGAGGTAGATACTACGTGCTCTACAGTACGCGAAAGAAACTCATCCTTGAACGAGTACCTTCATTTTGAACGTTTATTTAATGGTCTTCAGTCATCTCAGTTCGGGAAAGGCTGGTGGAAAAGAATATTGTAAGGTAGTCGGACAGGACCTAGTTTGTAGGTACCATCCTAGCATTTGCCTGGTGTGACAGGAAAAAAGTTAACAGCTTCCCGTATTATTTACTGTGAATGAACTCATTTGAAAACCAACTGTACTGTGCCTACGTTGAAATATATATACACACACACATTAAACGCAAACATCGAAGTGAAGAATAAATAGAGTCCCTTTTGGAGGGCAATATATGGTATGTTATCCGGTCCTGAGGCCTACATAACTCAAAGTAAAGAGAAAAGCAGAATTTATTTCCTCAATATTACTTAATACCTTCATGAAATCGACCCTCTATTAAAAACGTTTGCAGTTACCTTCATTTATTGTGAATAACTGACTGTATGAAACATATAGAATACTCGAACAATTAGTATTAGGTTTTTACATGGCAACTGCAGCTGCGTTTGACCCGTTTGAACTTACAGCATACACGCGCTTATGACGCTCTGTGGAGGTCCCATGTTCACTGTCCTTCCGCACGTTCACGGTGTAACTGAACTGCCACAA
>JAGDQP010016208.1:17986-41027 GCA_022664845.1 Lepisma saccharinum | reverse complement strand
GGCAACAGCCTGTTTGCAGTACATACATGCCAATTCTTTTCACGGCAATAGGCTGAAGTTTAATATCTGGGCCAATTTATTCAGAAGAGTCCTTGTAGTCTGCACTAACTCAGTAGATCTAAATAGTGAAATAGAACAAATTATAAATATTGGTATAATAAACGGTTATGATAGAAACACTACGCTACAAATCTACAGCAAGACTAAACACAGTTTAAAAGATGACCAACGAGCTAGTGCAAAGTGCCGTGAGGCATAATTTGGTTCACGATCTTGCTACGTTGCCTTTTCATCTTATTCCTTTTTCATATGTTTGTTAGCTCGTGATTCAATTTACGTAATTGTTAGTTGTTTACTTACGTTCATGCTTAACAACTATTAGTTAGTTGTATTCGCGTTTGTCTTTCACTATGTCGATGTAAACAGTGGTTGCTAAGGATGGTTTTAAGCACGTATATTCAAGGGGGTACACGTTCATCTTTAATCATAGTGATTGTTTGTCAAGGGTCAGTTTACGTCAATGATGAAGATGAAAGGATAGTGTACCTTAAGTCAATCTTCTTGTTTACACCAGTCTTCGTCCTTATACTTGTGGTAAATAAATAGTCTGACAAGTCAATTAACAGTCTTTAGCTTTCGGACTATATATCTGTCAGACATTATAATATAGAATTAAACTATATTAAATACACAGCACAAAGGACGATAGGTGGGTGTCCATTCCTACCTTTTCCGGTATTACCGAAAAACTGAGGAATTTTTTTTTGCAAAATACGGTATTAATGCAGCGGAAAGACCACCTATCAGTATTAAAAAATAACTTAAAAAATTTAAATCCTATTATGTAGGCATGCTCTTTAGTTCAGGTGTTCACAAAGTAACCTGTGAGTGCAAGGACAAATACATTGGTATGACTAAGCGTAATGTTTCTGTACGGTTAAAAGAACATTTGGGAGATTCATCCAAAACCGATGCAGTGTCAGGTCTTTCCAAACATCATTTTGCTACAAAACATAAAATAGAAAATACTAGGATTAATCAACGCTCTAGTAACGTTAATGAACTTATGTTTTTTTTAAGGTTATTATATTAAATCACTCAAACCGGAATTAAACAAATTAGGTATTGACGCCACGTCACTGGGTAGAGACTGGGATCAACTTTTGGATAATAAACGTATCTGACAACACTCATACCATCCACACTCCGATGTTAGATAGCCGCCATTTGCTTTTTTTCTGACGAGTCTGTTTGGGTGTATATGTTCCACTGTGTTCCCCTATTTTTGATGTCCTTGTCCTGATTTTTCCTTTTAACCTTTGGGCCGTTGAAGGCAGTATTGTACTGCCGAAGGCCCGTCCAGTTATTTTAGGCTGTATTCTAGTGAGGATTCCTGAATTGCACGGTAGGTGTGATTTTTTTTTATTATTACAATGTACTTTTAAGGTGAAAGGTTGGTTCCTGCACCAAAATATAGAAAACAACAAAAAATCTTAACATAATTCAACTAAGCATTGAGTTACCCAATGCGAAGTATATGATTTTTTTTACTCAGTACAAAGTTTAAGACGGTTTAACGATAACATTTTCTTTAAATGAAAGTAAAATGTAAGAGAGACACAATAATTTAAGATAAGAGTACTTATTATTTTTAAAACTTAAATTCTACAACAATGTTAAAAGAAGCAACGGCGAACGAACTGGCAACTCCGAACTAAGCTACTGCGTTAATACTGACCTTAATTAATCAGCTAGTTTAGGATGTCAAATATATATCGTGAAATATGCTTTCCTAATTATTCTTACTAAGCGCTTTCATTAAAAAAATGATACAATAATGAAGTGTTTTTACTTCTGCCCATTATTGTAATTATTGTTCTGGGTTCGATTGCCAATAAAGATAAAGGACCTATCATGGTCGCACCAGAGAGTAGATACGAATCCTATATAACAATTTACTGTTCTAATGTTTCAATATGAAATAACATTGATGATAATTATATATATCTGAAACAAAGACAAAACATTTGCAGCAAAGCCACCGACTACAGTAATGAAGCTAACGCTGCATTCTGACAACAATATATAACACAAACTCTAACCCTTTCACATATTGACTTACCCTGTTTGATTTACTAATTTTAAATAGAATAATTCACATTCTATTTTTGATTTAGCTTGTTTAACAATTTTCATTTAACTGATATATAAACTTGGTGTTGAGTTATTACTTATTGAAATTACAATTATTTCATTAATACATTTGCCACAAATAAATCTGTATAAAATTTCAAAATAATACTAACATCATAAAGTGGCTATAAACTTTGTACACCTATGATTTCGACTTCCTTTTTTTTTTTTTTGGCTAAACAAGACGAAACAAATTTGTACATAACAAAAAAGTGATGGTTCTGGAAATATAAGTTTACAACACGAATGTTATATACATAATAACAACATCGTGAAAAATGCTTTTTACTACTAACGCACATCAGTAGTTTGTATAACAGATGTGGTTTTGTACAAACACTGTTTCGTACGACTGAATGCAAAGAGACGCACAATGAGATTTAAATACCGTCCTCTCATATCATCGCATGCTCACAACAATTGAAATGCTCACATGACTGAATCACAGAAAATATTCATAAATTAGAAATTGTGAAATGCTTTAAGTGTCATCTGTACACGAAATAGTCTTCCATACGCCTTGAAGTAAATTTACGCTCTTTCACGTGAGATATCTTCAGCTTCTAAAGGAGACAGAAAAAGTGATAGGTGATACAGGTACAGATTTCCTTTTAAATGAAAGTTACTTAAAAAAAAAAGTGCTATTGTTTTGTAAGCAAAACACATTTTCGTCATGATGGTTGGTTGTTCCAGTTTCACTCTCACGAAATTTATGCTACATACTGAGCATGTTTATATATCAATATACGTACAAGTGATTGTCCCAGCACAAATATACTGGCCAACAATAGTAGCTAAATTCACAATCTCATTTTTCGACAGCATCTGTCTCACATGTTATGTATACTGATATGTGGTTTGAAAGGCTCGTACAGTGACTTGACAAGGCGATTAAATTCTATTCATATGCATGCATGGTTAATACAATTTTACTCGCATAATGACTACTTTATACATTTTTATTTGTTATTAAAACTAGTTAAAAACATGAATCATGTAGTGCAAAAACATACATAATTCTAAAATTAAAACATTACAATGTTTAAGTATGTAATTACAACAATGGTGTTCTATGAGCCATCGCTCTCTGTTGATGAAAAGCAACAGCTACTTTCAATTAGAAACTTAAGAATCAACTGCCACGATTTGTATATCTGACCTGCAAAACGTCTTTCGTTTACCTATCTGCATCTTAATTAATATTCACTCGTTTTACACGGCATTTTGTTTGTTAACTGCGTTGTTTCTGTTATAAACTGCAGCTACGCATATCAGTCGCACTGTCTAAAAAAATTCTAAGACACAACACAGGTATTATCTTCTCATTTTTATTATATATCTACACATTATCACTGTGAACACAGACACACTAAGCGTATTCTTTCGAACTACTCCCTAAAAAGGATGGGGCTCATGCTCCAAGGTTCTTGCTTTGATTTCATATCGCACGTTGAAACGACTTGTACGACTCCTATGCAGAATCTGTCGAGAGATCTCCTAGGACACACACACAGCGAGCGCTACAAATGTATGCCAGGCTACCAACTAGTTAACCGTTTCAACTTCAGTACGGAGAATCAGGTCGGAAATAACGAACACCATTTATCTGAAAGAAAGGAAAAGACGATTTAAATATAATCACGTTCGTTAAAATTATTTCGTTTATTAGTACTCAATATACGAGGTATAATCATTTAGCGTCCGGAATGTATCGTATGACGAGTCAGATAATTGAGAATGTTTATAAATATTCATTCTACTGTTTTAAGTATGTCAAAACAAAGCATTAGCTGAGTGGATAAACAGCACAACAGTTCTTGTTGGTATTTTCGAAATATTTTTACTTTTCAGCACACACACACAAAACGCACAAGCAATGAAAATAAAGTGTTAAAAAAAGATACAGTATTCAAAACAAAACATGCTCTAAAGACGGTACAAAGTTACAGATCATTAGTGAAAACTGGAATGCGAGATGATGATAAATAAGAAGTGCAGAATAAATATACTTATATAATTGAAGTAAGTACAAAGGTGCAAGACACCAGTAAGAACTATGAAATACAAGGATGAGGAGATAGAAGGAAACATATAACTCCAGATAGTGACACGAGAGTGCAACGTTTAGAAGCCCAAAAATAGTAGGAAGTGAAGAAATTAGTTTCAACTAAAAGCAAGTTAATATATTAGAAAATACCGTAAATCAATTTAGTGTTTGAGTGCGAACAATGAGAATGAAATACGCATATCATTCAGGAGAAAAAAGATACCAGCGTACTCAAGTGATATAAACTTGAGTAAACTTTGTATTTTAGACCATTTAGTAACTAATAACTTCGGCCTGTGCCGACTGCACTAGCTGTTAAGTTTCTAAATTCCACAAATATCCATGCTCCAGCCAAGATTAGAACCCATAGCCTTGGAGGTACTGGTCTTACACCTCAGACCATACGGCTAACGCGGTCGGCACTCAAGTGATATATATTTTAAGATAAATTAGTCCAAGGGCAAGAAAACTTATGCATTTGTTTGTATATTCTATCAAAAATATGAGGGTGATTTGCAGATGAGTTAGAAGAAACCTGTTTTACAGAGTACGGGATGAAAACACGTTATAAATACATCTTAAATTTCCGATCTCAAACTTAATATTGCAGGACCGATATGAAGAGGTACATCGAGTATTTACTGTAAGGTACGAATCGAAAACAGCGTAACTAACAACAAATTTAAATCTTTGTATGTAATAAAACGCTTCGAAGAATGTATAATCGAACTGTTAAAACGCAATATTATCATTGTACGTGTTTACAACTCCAGACAATGATCTAAGCATTAAAATATGGAATCCGTTTCAGATTATTTCCAAAAGAAACACAAACCATTAACCTCCTAAAAAACAAATCTAAATAGTGACTTGATCACACTGTTAAAAATTTACAGCATGCAACCTTTGGTTAGGGTACCTAGGGTTTACACAACATTCACTATCTTGATCAAGTACATGTAAATGGAAACATACTATCCGGTAGTATATATATATTTGATGGCAGTTTTTAGATCTCTATGCTTGAACTGTCACAATAGGCAAAGAAAGCCTTATCAAGTCCACAGATTAATGAGAGTATTGAATGATGGTAATATCTAATTCTTTAAGTACAGTATAAGTAAAGAAAACTAGTATAGCATATATATATGACAAATACAGTAGATGTCTTTTCCAAAAAGTAATATGTAAGCAAACACCATGGGTTACTATGGGAATAAAACAATCATGTAATGTAATGAAATGCCTTCATCAATTAGAAGATATCGTAGACATACAGACCGAAATATAAATATATGTACTCGTAGGAAATAAAGAGGGTAAAGCGAATGTATCATGAAAATCTCATACGAAATTCTGAAAATAAATCTAAGACCATGTGGGAGATTGTAAGAGAATTAAAAGAGTAAAAAGTTAAAACAAATATCAACTTAACCCATAATAATAGGACCATAAAAAATAGCAAATTATTTTCATGATTACTATTGTTGTAAATTCTCAAACCGGTTCTATTTATAATTTACATAGACGATGTGCATGCGTATTTGACTTCAAATATCCCAATGTTATTGCTAATGACACTGATACGTAGTTTAATCATAAACGGTAGAAATTACATTAAAATTATTACGGATATAAACAAAACAAGAGATGAACTCGGCGCATGATTCATACAAAATAAGTTACTGCTTAACGTAGAGGAACACTGGCAATAACAAAGAGATATTTACGTTCCTTCGGTAAAACTCTTGGGAATTTGGACGAATTAAAATCTAAAATGAGACCACTACTTATGAGACGAGGTAATATGGTGATGAGTAAGGTTGAGAATGCTGAACTGCTCGTTGCTGATACGAGCAGTTCAGTATTCTGTATCTTACTCATCACCATATTACCTATTCTTTTACTTTTCCCCATCTTTTGATAATGCGAGCGCACCGACTCGCGAAATATATCACGAGTTTATTTGTTTGTGTCTAATATACGAGAGAATTAGCTGCCCACCAACAGGTAAGAAATTAAAGGTTAACAAGTTGAAAAATTAACAAAATTGGTCGCTGCACTGACTGACATAGTCCACTAACTCTAATATGTTTTGCAACACGTAACAATACGAAAGATCTGTGTGTGAAAGCTATTATAACATCTAAAAGAAGTAAGGTTATCTAACAAACACGAAAATAATTTGCTTAGTGCATTTATGAGTGTGGCAAATTAAATTATCGTGTTTGTATGAGCGAGGAAACAAACACTATTTTCTATTCGTCTGTCTTAGCTCTCCAACGTCTCAAGAACTCAATTTCTATCGAAACTGTATTAAACGGTGCGTACTATGTTTCAAAATTAGTAAATGTGTAAAATAAACCAGTCATAGCTTTACACAGCCTATTATGCTATTTTTTTTTTAAAAAAAATATATCATCTTTGGAAGATTGTAGTAATAAGAAGTTACACATAAACAATGCTTACCGACATATCGTATTCCGTTATGTATGCAGGAATTTCCAGCTGGTCTGGTGACATTACAGCATAAAGGAATTCCAAGCCAGGAAGGTTGTGGACCTTCTGTTTGATTGCTGGTGCCATAAACGTTGTAAACCACCAACTCATCATCTACGGGAGAGCGATAAAAGCAATATAGTTAAATAAGGTTCATCTTATGAAGCTTCACATCATAGCAACGATACCTCACCCCCTCTTAAAAAAATGTACACAACCTTAAGCGAAACGTTATAAATTAAAGCAAGATTTAATTTACAGCAATTAAGTTTCACAACCATTTATATTTACATTGTATTAATATGGAACAGTATCATGGGTTTTTTAAGTTAAAAGAAAAACAAAAACATTACAATTTTATTTGAATGAGATGACCTAATTGTAGAGTCCTTTTCAAATAGCTTGATACATAATACAACATTTCGACAAAATGAAAGTACTTAGAAGACAATGTTCCACTGTACAGGAAAGTTTTTGCTAATTTTTTCTTGTAAAGTTCTTTTTACCAGAGTGTATTTCTTCTATTCAACTGCATGGGAATTTATACCTTAACGAATCTTACCTTTTCTTTCTTAAAATTTAATTAGTAAGCATTGGAGCTGAATACGAACTACTTAAGATCATTAAATTACTATTAAAAGAAAAAATAATCTTGTGGCAATCCTTGAATATCATTCAAAATAACTAAATGTTATAAAATCAATTTGTCCACAACTTTAATATTATTTACTTGAAACTAAATACGTGTTCATAGATAAGACACGGGAAGAAATAACTTTCAAGTTACCTTTGTCCAAAATGTTGGGTGAACTATGTAAAAAGCTTTTAGGTTCTTCTTGTACCTGCAAAGAATTTTAAATCAATTACCATTATGGTACTTAGCTGCGATAAACTTAATGCAAAAGAATAATTATATTGTTTCATATGCTTTTATATTTCACTTTTGAAAGTTAGCAATACAGTAGACTCCCGATTTACCAGGGGTGGCTTAACCAGTGCTTGAAAAAAAACAAAAACAGAATCATCAGCAAGTACGCTAGAGAGAAAGAGAACAGAAATGGAATTTGACAATAAAATTCGAGTTTACAACGACTTTTCAGGTCTCCCTCCATACTTCCCCCTTAGCCAAGCTTTTTTTTTTTTAAACAACCTGACTGCAGTTACAAATCCCTTCCTGACGTAACAAAGCATTTCTTCCTGTTTCCTGTCCCCCATCTAGTGCACCTGTTACTTTCGGCACTAGGAACGTTTTTCCGGGATTTTGAGTTAACCGTGGATTAACTGTGATTTTGAGTCAACCGTGGTTATCTTCCCCTCTATTACCTCAGTAAATCGGAAGTGAATTGTATTTCGAACTTACCTGACCTTCCAAATAATTCCTTATAATTACGACAGTCACTAACAGATGTAAACTTTACAAAAAAAGGTAAATATAGCGCTTTGACTAGCATTTTCTACTCGATCCTATAAAAACTTAAGTAATTCTTTTCCAGCTACAATATAAACCAAACTTTACATACATTATTTCAAGCAATACCCCCTTCAAAATATAGTAAGAAATTTGTCGTCATATTTAGTGGGTAGCTCAATCTATATATCACATGAAATCACCCGATTTGCGTAATATTCAGAACTAAAAAACAACTTAAGTAATTTCAAAAACCTCTTAAGACTCTGCTAACCGCAAAAACAGTTTTAATTTTGCAGTAACTAAGATTACTATTATAATTTTAATTTTGCAATAACCAAGATTACTCTTATAATTTTCATATTTGCATTAATTTCGTATTGATGTAGTTGATCGCCAAATCTAAACAAACTGAATAAACCTGGAAAACAGCAAAAATAATAAAACATTTTTTTTTTAAATGTATATTTTTAACTTACTTGTATAAGAGAACATTATATACTTCACGCAGCCATGTGAGTGAAGGATGATTTTCACTTGACGTTAAAGTATGGAAGTACACTATGACGTAATCCCCTTTCACCAGAGGATCTAACAAATATATCAAATATAAGAGAGCCTGAAAAGATAAAAATGTGTGTGCATTGTCAGTACTGGCTTCAACTGTAATTACGTGTAAAGCAAGTGATTTATTGTCAAACCAGCTAGTTTTTTAAATCATTTGAGTAAAATTAATGTTGTTTTACCTTAAATTGAAATTTACAAGGAAGTCTCACTTATTGTGTTTAATTTTACATTTTCTCTGACAATTTTCAACGAACTCTAGTAAACTGAACCTTTTAAGTCATAACTTTTGCACGATCACTGCACATGTCTACTCTATGGCACTAAGAAATTAAATGAATTTCTTGGCTCATGTATGGCCCTGCACAGCCAATCATCTTTCCTTCAACGACAGTGTCACGTAGACAGTTAAACGATTTCTCATCGCCGCTTCATCTGACTTTCCAGACTACCCCTTAATTCAAATACCTCCCCAATTGGCATGACGATGCTAACATCACCTTATTAGAAACTTCCACAGAAAATCGAACCCGAACTCAGAAGTGAAAGCGTTTACCACTTGGACAAGCAGGAACTCTCCGTTACCAATATAGAACGAATTAGAATACATTTAACAACGAAAAACACATCTTTGGTATGGTATGGATTCATTGTTGTTGATAAGCAAAGGCAATGCAGATATGAGAAGCTACAAATATGTTTGCGAAGTATTATTATTTACAACACGTCTAGTGAAGTATTTTCGAAACGTTATTGGCAAATAACTCTAGGTATTTGTCTCAAGGTACATAAATAACTACGGACTTACTAAAATACTGAACACTTATTTACGGTTATCTACAGTATTGAACACTCTAGGAAATGTGAAATACGTTGTACAGGAAATTGCAAAATTATGCATGCTTACTTATTTATACAGTGCGCGGTATTTAAAAGTGACTAACTCGAGAACAAATCCTACAGAGAGGAATAAAGTGGAAAAGTCCATGCACTGTTTCCTAGTAGAGAAAAGTAAGTTAGTGGTGACGGGTGGCTGAGCTATTGTCGCATTGAATGGAAGAATTTCTCTGTTGCATTCCTAACGTCTTGTTGGAATTAAGTAAGTTATCGCCATAGTGAAATACAGTACAGAACAACGAGCATTTCTTGGTAAGATATTATAATCGTATCAGGAGTACGATTCTTAAAGAAAAGATACTACAAACGACGTGAACGCGAACTCTCTTTCTTCACTTTCCCGCGTTACGACTACTTGTCGAGTTGTAAGTCTTAAATGTCCTGCCCTATATATATGAACAGTTTTCTTGTTTTCCTAATGCTATCAGTGATAACTTTAGGAGTGAATGTTCTAATTGGTACACAGAGGACTTTAGAATCGAATATGATTCTTGCTCTCCTTAGTTACAAGGTACTGAATGCAAAAGTACTTTTATATCGAAACAGCAGCTCTCTTTTTATCAACTATTCACGTTTGTCTTCATCAATCATATATCTTCTTCTCAATAGAAAAAGGTAATACCCATATAAGGCAATACCATTTTAAACAACAGGATTTACTAAGTTTGTTACAGAAAGTCAGTTGAAGCGGAAATTATGAAATAACATCGATATTTTCGATGAAGTACACGTTTTCTCTTCCTCTCTATAATATAAAGAATTTTCTAAACTTTTTGTGTGGCATCAGATGGTGCTCATTAGTGACAGAACTTAATCATAAAAATCTCATACACACTATCATCATCATATGCCAAAATAAAGTAATTTTTGTGCGCCAACAACAATGCCTTCACTAAGAGGTCGCACATTCACTAACAACTTTATCTATTTTCACTAATCTGAGTCTCCTAATATTTATATTTTATGTTAGAATATACACCTATAAAAAAGGTTATTTCTGTGTAATATACTTACCAAACTTACACTTAATTTGAATTTTGAATTAAATTGTTAAAGCCTTTAGGTAACTTTGGCTTAGACTGGATGGATGATGATGAGATGAATTGGTGGAATGAAAAAGGTGGAAGGAAATAAAAGAACCCCCAGAAAACCCACGCACACGATGTTTGTCCACCACAAAGCCCACATGGCATAAGCAGGGATCGAACCGACAATACACACCACAGGTGAGCGCCCTACCATTAAACCACCGTGGTCCAACTTAACTTCATATTTAAGGTGTATGTTAACTAACTGCTACTGGGAACAGATATATTTTTCTTCGTCGTTATAATCGTATCAGGAGTACGATTCTTTAGACAGTTTAACAAACATGAAACTCGTTCATAGGTTTTAAGGTAATGACGAAGATTAATAGTTCTCGAAATTCTGACTGTCAGAATAACTAATAAGGCGAGGTAACTAAAAGATCAGAAGAAAACATTAGAGTAACTTGATAAAATAGTGCACTTAATTGGATTAGCTAAACCATGACGTCACAATCCTTTGTCACCATGACTACAGCCAGAAAGTTGTCCATACCTGGAGGAACCGACCATGTAGGGAGTTGAATTACATGTAAGCACTGAAGATAACTAATTTTACTTGTTTGAACCTGTCTCTGATAAACTGAATCCCTGAACAACAGGTATAAAATATTATAGCCTTCAAGGTGAACACAACCGATAACACCACGAAAGGGCCTTAGTACTCACAACCCAATATTTTCAGATTTTTAAAAATACCGGGCAAATGATTAGCAATAATCGACTTTTGGAAAGTGACTCCGATAATACCTATTAATTAATATCAAATGAACTACCTGAGGTTTTGACATAATTTATTAGTTGAGAAATTTGACTATAGACCACAGACCAGTATTTCAGATTTCTCACCTAAAACAAACATCCTTTAATTATGAATTCGTTCATTTGAAAGATTCATAAGTATTACCGGGGCCACTTTCCGAAATGTCGTTCTCCCTCACAATCTGTCAATTATTTTTACGTATCTCTACAATATGGAGGTGTGGATATTAAGAATAAACACGTCTAATCTCAGGGTGAAGGAGGAGACATCACAAACACTGTAACAAAAACTACTTAGTTATTTTAAAAGCAACTTCTCTTCAAGTAGAAAAAGTTTCCACAAAAGTATTACTTTAGAAATATTTAAAAGTTAGGATTTAAAAAAAGAAACGAAATTTCGTAAACAGTTTGGAGTAAGTTCATAACTGATTTCACATTTACCAGTATTGTATTGTTATGGGTATGAAGGTAGCGACAGTTTCGAGATTAACTCTATTCTCTTTTATTTAACACGTTTTGATTACGATTTCAGTTAGCATCATTGATAAGAACAATGATTAAAATTAAAAAAGCATTTCTGTAATCTTAAAAAAGTTAAATAAATGTTAGAAGAATAGTTACATCGATTAAAGTACGTTTCCAACGTGTTAAGTCATTTTCATAATACATAGTGGGTTTTGTGACCAACAATGCAGCACTGTTTTATACCTTGAAAGTTAACATAGCTGTACTCTAACATGAATGAAAGTTTGTTATATTTTTATTTGTAACGCACGTTGATATTATTGTAAATTGTAGTTTTGTTTAAATGTATGTTTGAACTGTAAAATATTAACAATGTCATCTTGTAAACTTGAATGTGTACAAATAATCATGGTACTAAATATGATGTATACGACGGATGCGTCGCAGTCAATGATGATTTAATAAATTATATTTTACCTATTTGAACGGCTTCTTTCTTCTTGTAAGCATTTGCTCTTTGCTAGAAGAAAATAATAGTTTGTCGAGAAGCGTGAAAGCTCTAATGACAGACTGATCGTGACCTGATTTGGGTTTTTACGAAAGTTGTTTGTAGTCTCCACTTCGGGGGAGATTTGGAATACTCTCAACTGACCCAACGGGTTACTCATATACTTGTATACCAGCTCTACCGTGATATATAATTAGCTGACGTATTACGAAATTATTATTGATAAGATGAAGAAGGCGGGACATCCCAATACCGCGAACACCAAGACGTCTACTAGTATGTGAGTAAGGTGACTAAGACGGTTGCGGCGTCCATACTGTCCTATTAAACTTCAAGAGCACTGCTGAAAACTTTCTGGCATTAATCCTAAAGTCAACATACTGCTATGCATCTAATTATTATTATTATTGTTACAAGACACAAGATGTTTCATTATTTTTACAAGACGAAATGAACACACGTACCTTATCAAGATCTATTTCTTTAAACCTAAACCATTTTCCTACGAAAACAATAACAGGCCTGCCGAAACGGTCCACACCACTTTGGTAGAGACAACCAATCCCCGAAACTTCAGAGAGATCTTCGGTTTTCGCTCTACGTAACAAACGTTCGTACCTGAAACAAAACAAATGTTTTAGACTCAAATGTTACTACTGTACTTGATTTTCCAATTTTATACACAATTTTATTTACAATAGTACAGAAATAAAACAACAATTAAAGTTTACATTGTTCGTGTTTTAGGTCTTCCCGCATTCCTGCTTTAAAAATTCCGAACAAGGTCCCAATAGAACTATTAAAAGATGACAACCGCTACATTAAATTGTAGTGCAAATTAATCCCTTTTCAATAATATATGATTCCCAGGCAGATAAGGCATTTATCAGAAATACCAATATTCTTACTTTAATTTTCTAAAATCTTCAACAGATGCTAGTTTTCGACATCTTAGATGAACAATTTTCAAGTTTATTTCATTACATTTTACACTGTGCTGAATTACTACTTAACTAACAAGGACCTGTAAAAATCTGAAGGTAAAATAAGATGTAAAATAAGCGAACATCTTCTGCGGAAAAACGGGCTTAAGGGATAAAGACCACGGTCTCTACTAATTTTGTGACTTGAAATTCACTGAGTTTTCCACATTTTCCATGATATTTTTTTTTTCCAAATTCCCTGAGTTCTTAGTATAGTGGAACATGTAAATAATACACAATGACATTTTTTTATCCCACCACCACTCAATCCAAGCACCTTGCACATTATTGGTATTTCACAAGTGAAAAAAGAAGATAATTTCTTTAAAATAGAGGTTTTTAACACATCGAAAAATCCGATCTGCAGTGGGAATCGAACCCACGACCTCCGCCTTGTAGCAGAGGTAAAATAAGCGAAGACGTATTTTTATTTCCCTTTATGCGGAAAAATGGTTTGCAGTAACGACTTTAAAAGACACATGGGGCATAATTAAATGGATAAACACAGAACTCCTAGAACGGCACAAAGGAACTATGAACAGCAACAACACAAGACCAACATTATTACAGAATGCTTCACCCAAAGGAAACAACTGAGTGTATATTATTACCTAGGCAGAGAAATCGTAAGTTTACAAAATATATTCATATTATGAAAATATGGCCTTGTATCCATCCACCTTGAATAAAGAGAAACACAAGACCTGCGTTTCTCAAAATATATTCAATAAACAAATTCACACGCTAAGAAGTTGCTTGTACAAGAAAAGGAGTGAGCGCTACACAATAAGGTAATTTCAACAGATACCAGCTATACACCACTGAATCTAAGCAATAGAGAAGACCGTTACACACAGTGTTTATACGCAGTGAAAACAGTAAATAAATTCACAAGAATTGGATGAAAAAAACTCGAGCATGGAATACACCCAGCAGAAATCAACCAGACACACACAGGTAAGGTAAGGAGGTATCATTTAAATGACTAAGAAACGGAGAATTAATACAATCAGGTGGTAGAAACAAACCACTATATGATACATATAGCAAGAAATAACGGAATTAAGGAAGTGCAGACTCGTTTACCAATACACACACAGAAACGTGTTACAAGTGAATGTCCACCTATGGCTCAAACGGTATGTGAGTCATTCATTCCACGTGAAAACAACACACTTTAGTGCAGTTTTCAACCAGACCATCTCTGATTTGTATGAAATTTGGGGAGTTTAAACTACTCATGGACCTTAGTAACAATGACAATTTTCAGTCCCATACGTCTTTTCATTGAAATTATTATTCAAGGTTGAAGTTTACAGAAATTTGCATGTCTGAGTTCACTTAGGTATCTTCAAAGTGCTGTAACACCGCCCCTGTTTGGCCTAGAAAGCTGAAATAAAGTGCAATATACAGGGAATTGAACAAACTTTCATATGCTATGCAACAAGCCGATGTTTGGAGAAAAATATTAAAATGTACTTCAATTTTGAAATTTGGTCCTGAATAACTCGAATCATGGTATAGAGAAAAATCGTGAAAAAAATATATATTTGGTACCCTATGCTATTCTGTAAAACATGAAAAAACAAACTGGGACGTCAATAGAACAGAAGATATGAAATAATATGTAAAACTATGTGACTGGTAAAAGCTCCAGGACAATATACAACGTAGTGGGTATGTGTTTGAATATCCAAATAACCTGAAGAATAAGGACGGATAAATAAAGCAAAACTTGTGGTGCAGTAACATTGTGATACAAAGGACCCATTGTTGCCATCGTCACTGTATAATCAAAAAAATACAAGGTATGTGGTCAAAGGAAATAATTTATCATGCAGCCAATGTGCAAGTCACTGAATCATGAAGTTACAAAATCTGAATGGAAAGTCGAGACTGTTTGTCAAATTAAACAAAACACTTGCGTCTGCAACTGAGTAATATTGAAAGTAACGTAACTTTACGCAGAACCGTAAATTATTTTTTAAAAAGCATAAAGGGACAAGAAAGCTCAAAACTATTGGTAAAATAAATCGTGCAGCCGTAGGAGCCATGGTGGAGGCTTCCGTCTTCAAACAACTAGGGAGCAGAAGAACGACACGTCTCAACTTAACGCCAATACTGGCGTGAGAGATGGTCGACTCTTTGTGTTTCTTTTGGTAACATAACATAGGTTCTTCCTGTTGTTGTTTTGACATCCACCTGCTGAAAGATGGCAACCTTGCTGACAGTGAAAGTGTCAGGTTTCTCAGGAAATATAAACGAAAGTGAAGGGCCATGGGGATGTACAAAACTTAGTCCACCTCATTGGTGTCTTCATTTACGAACGCATCCTAGCCACCAGGGAACTTCGTACATGCATGCAACAAACCCTGTCTTAGAAGTGAGCTCTGATTCGTGTTGCTTTCTTGTCACTGTTTCTTGTTTTAATTCTAGAGCATGTGGGAAGATTTTTACTTGAATGGTATTATGGGTACAACCAGTACAACACAGTGTATCTCTTGTGTCCCTGTAATTGTGCGGATATTTTTAAACCGCTGTTGAAGGAAGGAAGCTTCTTCATTACATTCCGTACTAGTTGTACAATGGAAGTGACACAGTGTAACGTTTTGTGCACAACATTGAAATAACTATTTTGATGTCTTGATCTGATAGTTATATGAAGCCTGCAAACTGTTATGGACGAACAGTCTCTTGATAGTACCAGCGACACCATCACATACATGGGCCTCTGCCGTATGATGTTGCAAAAAATTCCATTCTGTTGGGACATAAAAATCAGTATAATGGTAACAGACGTTAACAAAATTCTTCCGGTTCTGATACTGGGCTGCAGCACCATCAGAACAGTAATAAATATGCTTGGGTGTTCTAATGAAGTGGGATATCAAATACGTAATCAAATGCGCTGCATAAGATGCACACTGACAGTATTATGCTGAAAGCATTCTGATATAATAGTAAATTAAATGTGGTCTACTGTATCAGTAACTACAAACATCATTGTTCAGTATATTGCTTTCAGCAATGCTTGCCGTCGTCTTGATTGAGACTGTTATCAGCATTGGAAGCAAATCAGGAACAAAATTCATTGATACAGTTGTTCGCATTATTTAACAACGCGGAAACGTGGTTTTTACCAGTCACATAGCTGTACATATTGTTTTATATCTTTTGATCCCATTGACAACCCAGTTCTTTTTTTTTAACGACTTTCCTCGGCTACGTGTTTCGAGTTATTCAACGTCAAAGAATGGTTTTATATGTTTACAATTTTCTTCAAAGATGGCTTGTTGCATATCATATGAAGACTTGTTCAATTCCTTGTACAATGCACTTTATTTCAGCTTCCTAGACCAAATAGGGACGACATTACAGCATTTTGAAGACAGCTAAGTGAGCTCAAGAGATGGGAATTTCTGTTAACTTTTGACCTTGAATAATTTACAATGAAAAAACACATGCGACCAGACTAACGTCCATGAACAGTTTAAACTCCCCAAATTTCATACAAATCGGAAATGATCGGATTGAGGGCTATGTTTATTTCTTATAGAATGACTCATATAAAGAAAGATCTGAGCAAGTAGCAGGAATAGTACATCAAGAACTACCCTGAAAATATAGAATAAGAACAAAAGACAAATCATATTACAAACAGAAAATAAAATGTAAATTATGTTGGGAGAGAATCATCTTAACAGAGAGAACAACCAAAGAAAACACAAGACAAAACAGCAATTGAAAAGGAAAAGAAACAATATTTCTTATAGATGTAAGTCTCAGGACAAATAAATAATCCACACAGACAAAAAGAAGATAAATACACACAACTGACGCAGAATGTCTAAGAATAGTGGGTAATAAAACCGGTAATAATAATACCCATAGTGATCACGGACACAGCCAAATACGAGTAAAAATGTCTACATAATCTAAAGCATTTTAAACACGTAATTGCGTATTATGTTCTAGTAAGCCTCTTCCAGCAAAATTTTTATTAGAATAATTGCACGTAACAGTACCTTTCTTTGCACTGCATTTCTTTTACTAAAATGTCTGAAATAGGGTCGCTGCGAGGTCTTTCTCCCAAGAGTCGTTGTTGATCCAAATCTCCCTGCATTTGACTGAAGGCATGATCTCCTAAATTTACCGAAGTTTCCAGCTGAGAAGCCAAATCAATTGTATCGTCAGCTAAAAGAGAAGGAAATTACAGACAACCTATTTTATCATAACATTCAGTGCTAATTCTGTCGCTCCATAAAGAACCTCAAGAATATCACACACAAGAATGTGAGAGATAAATTTCTAAAATGTTTCGCTACCTATGAGATTAAGCAGATTTTATCTGAAGGGGGGAAAAGAAACTTCTTAGCTAACTGCAAAAGGAATGGGAATGGGTAGTCGACTTACTAAATTCTCCAAATTTTTAACTTTATAGTTTACAGGAAGTAGAGGTTCATATGCAGAGCCACAAAATTGGAGCACGTATTAACACTAACAGAATATAATAAAAATCTGTAGCAAAAAAGTGAGATGTGCAAGTATCTTTATAATAGCACTAGATTAAGCATGCTATTAATGCAAGTTGTTTGTGTGCTTCAGTAGAATAACTGTAGAAATATTAAGTACGAAAAATAGTGGTATTGTATCAACCATATATCTACAAACATAAGCAAAATTTACATAACAATGGAAAAAAATAAATATTTTCATATTAAGGAGACTTTTCTTTTAATATTTCGAAACAAACATCTATTCTTGAGTACGTAATACTCAGTGGTGTCATGGCTTAACTTAGATACATAGAAGTCCAGTGAGTTCAAACTTTTTAGACCAGTAGTTCTGATAAGTTATCCCAAACTTTCCTCAGTTTTACAGAAGAATGGATGGATTACGGAGAGGCTGTCCTTCCTCAGAAGTTGTACGATCTCACAGTCAATAAAGCCCAAATATGCAAGTTATCGAAAAAGAGAGAAATAAGCACTAATATTCTCAAAAGCTATTGTCATGCTTCTCACAGATAAGAGTAACCTACATAAATTCAATAAATAATTTATTATAGAAACAATTAACTGACATGAAATACTGGTTATTTCAACGTACGATTGTTTTGGTCAACCCCGACATTATTTAATGCGTACCTTAGTATACGTTTGAGAAAAAAAATAAATGCGTCTCTCCTGTTCTAACTTGGATTTTTTTTTTTTTTTTTTATTATTTATTTATATTACAATACGAAAAGCTGGTACCCAGGCCTTGTATATGACACGACCAGAAATAAATCCTTGAAGAGAATTCATGCCGTTTAAATGCACGGGATCTGCCGAAATTATTGGTATTAACACTGCACGTCTCTTCAATATAGGATTGTATTTAGATATAACACCTGTGAATATCTACACAATTAACAAATGCAACTGCAAGGAAGTTCATTGTTTCGTAATCAGGAGCAGCTAGATTCAAACGTTAGTGTTAGTTAAAATCACTGAAGCTTCTCTAATCCTCGACAAAACTCCTATATAATAATTCCGTCACGGTACCTTGCTAAAGAAAAATATTTCCATCAATTTTTCCCATCTTAGAAGAAATGAAAACAAAGAGGAATGCTGGTAGACGTAGACTACGAAACTTTGACATGACTAGAGTTGTGCCACCTTTGAAGGATCACGGAGATCTTACACAAGGGTTATCCACAAAGTAACTTCCGTTCTCATATGAAGTATTGTGGGTAAAGGTCCCATGTTTAGCAATAGTATAATATGAGTCCGTATGCATGTATTAGAGAAAAAGTGAAGGCCATATTGCTCTTACGCAGCAGCTGTCACTCAAAATGTGTGAAAAATTGGGAATCCCACCAGCTACAGAGCCATTAAACTTCGGCACCATGAACAACTGTGCGAGAGACCTGCGGAAACTCACTAGAAAGCTCTAAAAATTGTGAAACGGAAAAAAATTCACAAATTGTCAATCTTCTGAACTTGTTCATCATACACCACAGTCGACTGGCCACTTCTTTTCTCATCGTGCACATCCGTCTGTCCATTTCTGAACATGTGACACTATCGTTGAATTTCAATTTATTTAGAGGCCTTTAGACAACTCTCTGTTTCTAAAGAGTTCGATCCGTATGGATGATGATGGGATGAATTGATGGAATGAAGAAAGTAAGAGGAAACGGGAGCACCCCGAGAAAACCCACGCACACGGTGTTTGTCCACCACAAAGCCCACCTGGCATGAGCAGGGATCGATCCGACGAACCCTAGCACCAGAGGTGAGCTCTCTACCAACTCAGCAACCGTGGGGCCCCATGTGGCACTATTGTTTCATACTACCCCAACTTATTACGTTAGTACCATAAACTTCACACAGCTTTACAGCTTTTTGCTACGAGAAATTTGATTATTTACACACCTCACAGCTGGCAGAATTCTCATTTATTAAACAAAAATTGAATGGTAGTTACAGTATAAGAAAGGGCCGCCTGATCTTTACTCGCTCACTACTGGATGTGCATGGACTCACACTACCCTGTTACCAAATATGGCACCATTATTCAGTCCACACGAAAACGGAAGTATTTTTCCGAAAGGAAGTCCTGGAAACCACAACAATGTATGCTTCAAACTTAATAGACAAAAAATTGACGCAACCATCTGATAGACACGACTTACTTTCCTCAAGAGAATCCAGCATTTAACAAGTAAACTACCGCTGGATAACGAGAGCAGTTAAAACACACACAGACACAAACGACCCACAGTATATGCCTAAAGTATTATATAACCTGGAAATCAAATTAAAAAAGGCGAAAGAATTGACAAACTGTCCGAGGGAACATCAAAGAAATTCTGATACCACTCCTTACTCAAGAGAGAGAAATAAAAGAGAACAAAACAATGAAGGCTACACGACAGAAAGTGAAGTACTGTCTGGCTACTTGAAACAAGATAAAACAAAGAAAGCAGCGTAACACTGCCTGTCTGGCAACCTGGAAGACAAGGTGTATATCGCAATTGTGGGGGATGAAAAGCGGAGTATGTACGCATAGTTCCTGTATCGTCAGTACAATTACATATGTCAAGAGCGAGCAGATTTGGTCATTCAAAAGCAACTTAAGGAAGGACAGAAATTTGTCCCAGAGGATTCGGAACACGGCGTTAAATCGTGGGGCAATCCGCCGAAAACTAGACAGCTGGCAATCTTAGATATGATTGAGAGAAACCATGAAAAACCTTAGTAAAATAGCCGGCATGAGTAGTTTGCACCCATCATCCCCTCCCCTAACGATCCGTGGACAGCGGCCTTCGTTACTAGACCACGAAGTCTGGCTATACGAACATATAGGGATCACCAATTCCCAGGAAGCTGTTCTTTGAGGATCTTTATAATTATTGTGCTTACTACCTCACACATACCCTTTTTTAGATGAACCGAGGCACAGCTTCCTTAATCGTTCGTTTATGCTGGTGCTATTCTTTCGAGAAACAGAAACGGGTACAGGAATATGACACCGGATATTTCAAATAACTTAGTCTTTAGAAATTGATTGTACACATACCGCCCATATAAATAATTTGATCTCATCTTCACTCTTTACACAACGAATTCGAAATATTCGTGAAGTGAATTTCGGGGTACCCTGCACAGTTTACTCTTCGTGAATAATAAATTTACCAGAACACAAACAACATTGTAAACCTGATTTGCAAAAAATTGTCTTTTATACATGTAGGATTACAATACAGTTCCTTCTTAGGCATGTGCAGTAAAGGTGACCTTGAAGTGACAATGTCTTCCTTCCTATGAATAATTCCATCCCAGTAAAACAGGTGTATCGTCTATAATTCAAATATCAAGCACTAAATAATGGCTCCTCTTCTCGAAAGCGATGAAGCAGAAGAAAAAAAAATGCGAGATTAATTAACGATTTTAATAATTTCCCAAAGGATTGCGCGCGCACACACACACAAACCACTACATCCATCACTACCAACAGAAACAGTTTCATTACGAAAAGGACGAGCGACCTCGTTACCTGAATTAACCCACGAAAATGTGCTTAATGCATTTCTATTATCCATTCAAAGCGATATGTACAAGTTCACGAGGAAATTGGCTATTGTCTTAAACAACCCACAAATAAACTCCACTGAAGTTGCAACACCTAAGTTACAAATAGAGCTGATCCATTTGTTGCGTGAAGATGACTCGCAGCACTCGAAACAACACAGGAACTGATATTTCAACTAACTTATATTTCGACATTTTGTTTTAATGTTGCAGAAAATTACCTGAATAATTTAGGAGAAAAATGCAGCAAATATTTCTGTTACTAGACAATGATCGTCATGGAACAGACAAGACCGCTTTAATTGATCACACTATTTATCTTACAATAATACCTCCTCCTTTGTTTATTCTTAAATCCATGCATATTGTCTCTAGGACACTGCATTTAACAATTAACAATAATGACAAGTCATGCCAGAAAACTTAATAGTTTGCTAAACAATATGAAGAATAACGTCGGTTCGAACAATTAAAACATAAATTTGTTGCATACCTAATTTTTTTCAAGAACTGTAGTCTAAAAGAACCATGACAATAAGAAAATAAATAATGTTATAATTATCCTACTTAATAGACTACGTTGTTCTTCACTACAACAAAAGTTTTAAAGGAGATTCGATAATAGATTATGGCAACGATCAAAACACAACTACAACTTAACTTTCAGAACACAGTATGAAGATCTTTTCTAAGAAAAACACACGAAACTAAGATTTTGAAGACCGCTGTCGCTTAGTTAAAGGACAATATTTTACCGCATATTGATCTGCTTGGGAAAATAAATGATCAACGAAATAATATATTCACAAGAATTCTGCACTTTGACAATTATAAACAGATCATCTAACACAAACTTTAGTCTACAATATCATAAGAGTCTTTGTCAATACACGAATATCGATTTTCGTTGACTGACGTTGAATTTAAAAATCTCGTTGAGTTAGAAACACCCTGTATATATAGGGTGGCGCAGTTGGTAGCGCATTGAGACCTTAACCCAAAGGTTCCGGGTTCGATCCCCGGTCCAGTCACATACTTTTCACTCTTTAATATCAATAAAATTTGTGTCCAAACGAGCGTCTTCGCAGTTACTTTTGCTGGTGCTGTAGAAGCCACTGGTTATCGCAACGCCTCTGAATGCGCTGAGACTGCTCGTGGTAGAAACGCGAATAAAATTACACGTAGCGAAAACAGATAGGTTTGCTGCCCCATGTGACAAAGCACAGGTAACATCGACTGCATCGAAGTGTTATAATTTCTAGTGTACAGTATCAGTGTAGCGTTTTGGTAGATATTCCAACAGCGCTGTTTGGTTGTCAGTTATAGATTGGTATATATAAGGGTGACAGGGAGCTACAATACAGCAGTGTTTTAACTGCTCGTGCAGAAACATCCTTAGCGTAATTTGGAGAGCAGTGAGTCAATACACGGACGTTGTCAGTTTGCACTATGAATCTCCTCGAGACAGTGATTATCTATTGCAGGCCTCTACAGTCTATAGTTGGATTATTACACTTTGGTTCACAAATCATAGGATCTAGGATTCGAATCGCAG
>JAGDQP010016208.1:0-12986 GCA_022664845.1 Lepisma saccharinum | reverse complement strand
TAGTATGTTTGTTACTATTGAGACTGAGACCTGCTAGATAACAGCGTGCTTATTAACGCGAAAAATAATCCCCACAGAACATTCATAAGCCACTAATTAAGGGAAGAGCTTTTTTTTTTTTTTAAAAAAAAAAAAAAACGAACTAGTATGGCATCATCGAAGCATTTTTTAATGGATTCTGGTTTCAGGGCATGCTCATTAAGTTCTAGTTATTTCACTCCCGTGTCTTTGACTTAGGTTCTACATACACAGGATCATTCTCCTTGCTTTTACATTAATATCACAATGATAGGAAAATAAAGAAGTAAAAGGCACCAATCATTAGCATCACCAATCATCATACACAAAGCATTAGCTTAGCAATCACCTGGTAACAGTGGAAATACATACAGTATTCGTAATATCTGGTTCCAAGATGACACTATCGCTACAACTCGGACACACCGATTATAACACGGCATTTCGTATTACAAATAACCCAAAGATTTAGATCATGCTAATACTTAAATAAGTTAGCAGAAAATTTCCGAACTCAAACTGTTACCGTGAACTGGGTGATGTCGTATCTTATGTCATTATCATTTGGGGGATAGTCATGTTATATCTACGAGGGCACAATCCAATGCCTAGTTTCCTGTAGTTGGTACTAGTTCAGTGTTACGAGAATACCAGGAAAGTGAACGTAAGTGAGCATTACTAGAAAGAACAGAAGGTCAGCGAGTTCCTTTCGTGTAGAATAAATTGAAGAAAGTCACAAAAGAAAAAGAGAAGCTTGTGATGCAGCTGCTTCTTTGGTAATATTTGATGATGGATCAATGTTGTCCTGCTTCCGTTTCCTTTACATGTTCAATCTTTTTCTTTGGGTTTTTCGTGGTGTTTGTTTATAGTCCTAAACGAGCTACTAAGCTTTTGTTTGAGAAGATTCCAAACCCCTGCGTTCACTGGCTACAAAGGTAAGAAACCTTGTGGTTATAAAGGTTAAAAACCAAGTGGCAGTAGCTCAGTTGGTACAGCGGTGGCTTCGCATTCGGAAGGTTCTGGGTTCGACACCAGCGGCCGACCATCCTGACCTAGGTCTTTCAAGGGTCTTTCTTTTCTTAGTCACATCAGGCAAATGCCGGGATAGTACCTTCAACTCAGGCCCTGGCAGACTCCTTTCCCTCATCCCGTTATGAGCCATAGATGCCTTGTATACTGTATTATATTCTAACCAAAAAGATTTACTAGGGTGAAGGGCTAATCCTACTGATTCTCCTCTATCAATCCCCTGGAAACTAAGAGATCAAACAAAGTGGCCAAGGATGGGACAAATTGGGAAGTGGCCCATCTAATGGAAGGACAGTGCTGATGTCATCAAGTTACAGAATAAATTGTGTCTAAAAAATAAATGGTTTGTTACAGTTTACTTGACAAAGTAAAAACATCCGCTCCTTTAAAAGAGGGGGTGGGATAAGTGCAAACATTTTGAGACAGGACCTCCCCCTTTCATGATATAGAACAGCTCTTGGAATTACCACTACAGATGCCCTTGTCGAAGTTTCATCGAAGATTTGTTAATTTTGCTACAATGTTTCAATCTCTGTAAGTGTGGCAGAGTTGAAGTTAAAATCTTCTAAAGTTCGGTATTTCGAGTGTTTCCCTCCACCACTACAATTGATTCTGTGTTTCACGAAACCTGCCTCAAAATGTGCTACAGCCTTCGTTCAGTCACAGTCACACTTCGTTCAGGCATAGTTGCCACGTTGAAAATGTCTATTCCATCAGAAATTTCTTCGTAATGAAATTCCAAACCAGGTTGATATAGACAGTTAATCAATTAGCAGAGCGTTCGTTGTCCTCATATTTGGAAGTTCATGGGTTCGAGCCCAGTTGTCATCCTGACTGGGGTATTTTACGAGCTTCTTCCTCAGTTACAGAAGCTAATGCACCTTCGAACTAGGTTCTGGTCGACTTCCCTCCCACATCACTTTCTTTTCCCTTCCCACATTCCTCTCCTTTCATGTCACTTGTAAATGAGGGCTGGTGTCAGCTAACTTAGACCAATAAATCAAAGTGATTTCTTCTCTTCTCAACAACACTTGTTCAACTTTTACATAGTAATACTAGGACGGAGATTAAACATTATGTTCGTCTAAAAGTTTAATCGGTGACCTCGAAATCTACCTCAAGAAAAGAAATGTCCGGATAGATTCATAGCGATCTAAAAAACTTCACGTTTCTATCATTTATATAGATTTCAGAATAACCAAGAAGTGTGGATAGAAAGAATTTCAAAATTATGGTTTTTCTATGAGCGTCTGAGTTTCTAAAGACGGTATCAACAGCTTTTAGTAAAATGGGCTACAAACCACTTCGTTCAATGGACCCAAGCGGGAAATGAGCCAGTGACCACGCGCACAGAAAGTGAGCGCGATAACCTCTCGGCACCCCTAGGTCACTCAAACCAAACTAATATCTTACTTCTTGTCGTATTGCATAAATCATAATTTGAGTGGATATTGAAACACGTGAACGCTGCGAGTCTATTAACAATCACTAAGACTCTGAGGGTTCCTTGAGATTATAGGAACCACCTTTCTAGCCCTAGTTATTCCCCTGTTGAAATTTATCCTCGGACGAACGTACGGACAGACAGACATGACACTGCAGCTTTTACAGATTGCCAACGCCTTTCCAACGACACCTCAATCACCATCGTAGCCCTAGTAATTCCTGAGTTGAAAGTTACGGACGGACCAAGGGGAAATACAAGGTCCATATCAAGAGACCTAAAATAAGCTGGAAAAATTCAAACACGATTAAGAACAACGTATTCAGCCAGACAAACTGATATATATTACACTAATTTTCTTCGTATTCGATCATGTTTAGAAATTATATTTTTGAAGATAAATAAATTGAAAACATGCAAAACATACTTATTGCGCATACCCCTGAACCCTTGAAATTATACACTGTTTATCAACACAGTGTATCCAGAAGATACTCGGATCACCGTATGTAAAATATAGCCGTAACAAACTAATCTAGAAAGAGTACAAAAGACGAGTTTCTCTTCGCAACCAGATTAAGATAAGGCTTCTTGAATAAATGGTTTTCTGGCCATACATATAGAATGCTGTAATATCTTGAAACAAATCTGGACAACTTCAAATAGAACTATGTATTAAAGCTCTCGACCACAGATTTTCGGAATTTTTACTTAGTCTCACTAACTGAACGTTCCAAAATACTTAGAACATGACCCGATTTAGTAAACAGAGGAAGTTCAACAGCATTTATTTGCTCATAATCAGCAATAACTCTAACTTTTGTCACGAGAACTAAGTTAACAGAACTTCTGCACAAGTTCAAAACTAAACGGTATTATTGTGTGCTGGAAGTTGTATGACGGCAAGGCCTTGTTCCAAATGCTGAACTTTAACACTGAAAAGTTCAACGTAGGTTTGTGAACTTCTGTAATAGCCGAATTAGTAGAATTCTAAGATAGAATCTTCATGATACATATGAAATTACTCTGCCTTAGCATAAGAGCATATCAAGTCTAATCTAGGTCCTCATATTGAATAGATGAATTTCGAAGTCGATATAATGTTTTAGACGAAAATTTCCCTCTCATTATTATGCACGAAAATAACCTCAAGAGAATCAAATTTCTGAACCATCCAATATTAATGCATACACTTATATTGCAAATATTCATGCATAGAATGCAATTGTTGGAAAGCAAAGCGAAATAAATGTAATAATCTGTGGAATAAACAATACGGTTTCCATGCAAATACACATAAGAGTTACCTTGTTGATAACTACACAACACCACCAAGCTGCTGTACAGCTGCTTTATGTAACAGAAGCTGTACGTGTGCTCTCTAATGTGATAAGGCACCTACCCTCAATAGCGTGCTGTGGATTGTCTATGATGCGGATCTGTCGGTCAGGAAGCAAAGGCTCACCGTCCACACCTCCTATATCTGATGGAAGATGATACAACGCATAGTCCTCTTCCTGTCGGCTACGCGGGAAATACAATGGAAGCAGCAGTTCGTAAATGCCCACGTCTACATTCTCAACAGCAAACACTATCACCTCCAACGAGTCTCCAAACTGTTCCAAAAACCGTCTAACAGTACCTGCAAGAAAGATGACGTAAATGGTACATACAAGTAGAACATTTTAAGGACAAATAAGATACGACCATAAGAATTGTATAGACGAAAACAGCATTGAGGCTTACCCTCGTCCCAATACATAAACAACATATCTCGGTAACTTTGCCATCTGATTTCGTTATGAAGATTCTAAGAGAATTGATTTTTTTTTGTACCTAAAACACATTTACACTTATAACTTCTATACATACAAAAGAAACGTAACATCCATAGGGTTCAAGTTATAACGTCCGGATCGTAACAGCAATCATAATTACAACTTCCGGTCCTGGAACCAATACTTTTTATAATACCATCCTAACGCATATAATTATTTTTTTTAACGCACCTGATTTTTCTAACCTAACCCTTGGTAACTAACTTATTGTAGATATAACCATAGAAAAATGTTTTAAGCAGAAAAAACGAAGAAAAAAAATACAACTTGATCTCTCCGGGATTTCGAACCCAGGTATCCTACTTTGCAAGCCGACTTCTTATCCACTGATCCACGGAACGAACTTGCAAACAACGATCTCGAAATTTTTTAATTTATACAGCACGCACTACGTCAGAACGGTATTACAACTTCCGGAATGATTATTATTATGACCCCGTCGAAAGTTATATACCGAGTAGTTCAGAAATAAATGACCGTTTTCATCCCTCACACTACTACTAAGTTCTGGAATGGAATAAACACCCCTGCTTCATTCCTCTGCCAATGATTTACAAGGCTCCTAATCCCGTAAGGCACTTTCTGCATTATCACTGTTTTTGAACACCGTCTTTCAAAATTACTTAGGTGCATGAACGTTTGGTAGTTTGTATGTGCTAAGTCCGAGGAATACGGAGGGTGCGGGTGTACTTCAAACAGCAGGTCACACTGCTTGTTTCGTAATTTTTGCCAAGCATTGTGTACTAAGAGCCGAGTACCCTTACTACTTACTTTTTATGCACTGCCGGTGCATTTCGACGATTCCTGCACACTACGATATATAACTTATAATGGACAACACCCAGTGCTGTCCACTACACTAACAACAAAATCTCTTGTTGTCAATACTGATTTTGGAAAGTGTTTGTAAGTTTTACAAACGTCCAACCACTGTCCACTTCGTTTGCGATTATCGTATAGGATCCACTTATTATCACACGTCACAATACGATCGACTAGGGGATTATTATGCTGTTTGTGATGTTCTGTAACTTCATACGGTACCCACTCTCTCTACTTGCTGTAGATGGTCGCAAATGGTTGAACTGGAAACGCTGACCTGTACGGCAAGTTCCCTAATGGTGGTGCGTAAATTTGTTTCCACACATGCCTGTAAAGCGTCGATATTCACCCTCTCTACCTTCCTCTTCTTGGAGACTTCGGTCTCCGGCACGAACTTTTTAAACGCGACGCACTGTTTGTTCTGGAGTACACCTAATGTCCATACCATATTACAATATGTCTTGCCACGGTATGATCCAGTTTTTAACTCCTGCAACAAAACTACCCATAAATTAAGCTTCCAACATGTTGTAACACGTCCTATGACCTCTAAAATTCCACTAATACTACGATTCCATCAATCCTATACACTAGGGGGCAGGGAGGATTGAATGTGGGGATTGTGCACTTCGGCCATTTATTTCCGAACAACCCGGTATACGTGGCCCACGAAAGATAATTTTGCACTACGAAAGCCGAGAAGTTATGATATTTTGTAAAATTTGCACTATGAATTTTGCGTCGATGTGAAGCATCCTCCAACACAAGTCGTTCAAATATGGCGAGCAGTAGAATTACTACAGCAAGGTCATAATTTCGCAACGTGGCCAGGGTAGAGCTGGCCGTGTCCGGTATATTAATGACGTAATAATAATAAAATATGCTGGTTCAGCGGAAGTGTGCTCGTTTCTGACAGGTCTGGGTTCAAATTTCGGGACCAACCACTGTGACTGAAGTTACCCCTGATTCTCATCAAGTTACCTTCTCCCTCGTAAAGTTGGTGACTTGCCAGCCATACGATGCTGTAAAGGTTATAAATATTTGGTAAACTACTTTAAAATAACAGGTTATCAAAGGCTGGTAAACGGCTGCAATCAATCAATCAATATATATATCTCTCTCTTTATGATTATCCGAAGGAAGTTTCTTTGATTTCACAACACGAATCTTGCTATATCCTCATTTCCTTCTAGTCAGCCCACTACTAAACTCAAGTGAAAATACGAAGATGGACGGACATACCGAATTAATGCTAAATTGTCCACATAAATAAAGGCACTAGTATACGTCTTCATATGACGAGTCTCAGTTCGCATTCGTTGTCAAAACAATAGAGATGGCTTATTTCAACTCTCACTTCCTTACTTTACTACAGAAAATCAATGAACACCGCAATACTGTTATTACGACTCCGGTAAATCACTTGAATGATCGCACTGTCACTTGTGAAATATTAGGCGTTCCTTGATGACCGCAAATTACAACCTGAGATGACAAATGTTCTGCACTTTAAGTACAGCAAAGTCATTTTAAAAGAAGCCCCGGTACACATGAAGTTATTTTTACCTGTACTTGACAATTCTATAACCGATATATTACTTTCATCTTACTTCCAACGAAATTCTTATTGACAAGACCCCAAGATACCATACTGATTCTCTACGTTGATATATTGTCTATCGATACTGCCGACGATTTTAACATTTCAGTAGTTCAGCAAAGCACTTGAAAGTTCCCTCCTAAATAGCAGTATCATACTAATTTCATTTTTGCGTGTAAGCTATGTATTCAAGGTGTACCATAACATGTGGAAGCAACGTGATAGGCGAATTCCTTACACTAAAATAAAGAAAGAGTTTCGTATACGATTTTGTCGAAAATCGCTTCATTTTATAGGGGGTCCAAATTAAAGTCCAATATCGACTTTTTACAATTGTAAATAAAATTATTATTTCTCTATAAATCATAAGCGCTGAGTTAAAGTAAAAAATAGATTTCGGGAGTCGATTTGTATTAATAGGGTATATGTTAAATTAGGAGATCCGCTGTCAGTGTTGACAACTTCTATAGTTTTTTTTTTAAATAGCACTACGTAGGTTTATTGGACATTTGGTATACCCTAGTGAATGACATACGTGAGGCATTAAATGGTTAAATATGGAAAATCGATATTTTGAACGTTTCACTTTCTATATTTTTCACAGTCTGCAACACTGCGTTCTGCGCTTTGCATACGTTGTTTATCGTCACTAGGGAAATACAATACAATAAGCCAATGTAGTGCTATTTGAAAAAATAAACATTAAATTACGTTGGCAACTCTGACAACCTGATGACATCAAATTTTAAGTTCTAATATACAGCCTATTGAAACACTAACTGCCAAAACCAAAATTTTATTTTAATTCGTCATTCATTCATCAATTTTATTTATGATTTGTAGGAAATATTCATTTTATTTACCACTGTAAGAAGTAAGTAGCTTTTAGGCTGCAAATTGGAACTCCTGTATCTCGAAAACGAAGCCTTTTTTTTTTCTTCGTCTAAAACTTATGTGAATTTTCTTTTTGTTGTTTTGGTCACGTACGAACAACAGGCAGCTTCTCCCGGGAGAGCTTATTTCGTGACACGGCAATACAAAACTATCACGAGATTACTTAATATCACGATAATACCAACTTTCATCCTATTTGAACGTTCCTAATGCATGACATTGTCGGTTATTAACATAAATTTACATAATTACACGTAAACTGCTTTAAATGTAAAGATAAATCTTAAAAAATTACTATTTTTTACATACGAATATTTTGTCAACCCTGTAACTTTGAAAATATTAACCCCACGACAAAACTGAAGAGGACCTTTCTTGTAGGAAATTTTGTAGATAGACTAAATTTCGCTAGGATGGTTAGTTACGGAGATATATGCCCCCCACTCTCCCAAGACTTTTAGTATGTTGTACTGTAAGTACCAACGAACAATTGGGCCAAATTTCAAAACTCCGTGTTTTTTTTTTCGCAATCACCATTTTTTGATCTAATTTGACTGGGCTATAAGAATAATGGGAGAATCAAAAATCAATTTCGAAAAAATACAAACACGGGACTTCTTAAAATAAGAACTTCATAGATCAAAAGCATATGTCCTACGTAACAGCAAATATTATAGGCAATTACTTACGTAATGCTATATGTGCACCTTCATCCGGTGGATAATTCCTCCTGACTGAATTAATTACACATAACGCCACTGATGACAATTTAAGTTCCCGAGCTTTTTGTAAGACGTTTCTGAAACGATAAAGAAGTTACAGCGATATAGCATTCTTTTCACTTTTAACAGCAAGCATAAATGATCACAGCAAACACATATTTATGACATATAATTTAACGAAACAGAATAAAACACACACATATACGACATCCTTTCATATTTCTAATACATAGGATGACTTCTGTTATTTTCAATGTCTTCTATGTTTATAAACATATACTTCTGTGCATGTTAAATGTCAATTTTTATTACATGTTGTTCAAACACTTATTGCAGAATGGGGCAAAAAAAAGGAAAGAGTAAATCAGAAACACCAGTACAGAATATGAGAGCACTTTCCAACGAGGTTACGAAAATATGAAAGTGACTATTATATTTATATAATAAATAAATATAGTTTCCTCTGCATGTGATATTGCGTGTCAGCAATTTCCGATTGTTGTGCAAAAACTTACGCTAACTATTTGTCTATAAAGTATAAACTGACACTACGCTTTAGTAACATCATGTTCCCTCGTAAGAACAAGATAAATTCATTACATTTGGCTGGAACATAGTATGGAAATATAAAACTGCGTCTCCCACAGTCGTGTTGGTAATGTAATAGTGACGGGATAGGAAAATAATTTTCTTTCATCATAATTGTATGTACGATGACATATGTATTGGTTAGTATAGTACGAGGGTAGATCGAAAAGTAAAAGGCTGGAATTGAAATAAACCACAATGTTACTGGAACAGCTGTACTTTAAGAGATGGGCCAGATGTATTAGTTAATGAAAAAATAGTTTACGTACGTAGCGTTACCATAAATCCCTATGAAGGTATGTGAAAAAGCATAGCTCAGACAGTAAGACAAACGACAAAATAATTATCTGAAATACACAAAGTAGAAAAATGAAGACAACGAGAAACAGAAAAACACGAACAATTTACGACAATACGCCCTACTGAAACTAACTGATAATTTATAGTCTAGCAATGTTTTAGAACTATCCAAAATCGAGATCAGTGTTGCTTTATACACATTCATAGGAATTTGTGGTAACACTACGTAAGTTAACTAGTTTTTAATGAATTTTAAACTCTCGCGCAAATATGATATTTTTGTATACGGAAGTAAATAATATAAAACGAATATAGGATTTGAGTAGACTTAAGTCGCAACGACGAATCTGAAATTAGGTTGGAGAAAAAATATATATCATTAAGCGAATGTGACCATCATAGATGAAAATTTTATAATTAATAATGTATAAAACGTTTTAGTTTTATTAAATCAGAAACCTATTATGACTTTTTAATGGAGACTTGACACTCCCGAAATTCAGGAGCAACAATGACACCTTGTATTACGACTTCAAAAAGTTTTTTTTTTTAAGAAACTGAAACAATGGAATTACTGTTATTCAGTGTTTCGCTGGAGTCACCAACAGAAAAAAAAAAATCCTCTACCTTAAAGAAATAATTAATGTAAAGAATTTATATGGAAGTCTATGAAATGAGTAACCCGATACATAGTTTTGTTCTATGTATTCTAAATTACTAGGAAAGTTTAACTCCTCCACTGCGCTAATTACGTTTAACTCTGTCTTTCGCATCTTTCCACGTTTCAAACCTTGAAGAGACGAATTAACTCGTCTGTAACAACTAAATAAATTTATTCGGAAAAAGAGGTAAGTTACTGTTATTAGCAAGTTGGGTTATTACCAAGTTGCAGAATGCAACAGGAGGAAGAGGACATACGCAACTCTTAAAATTTAAAAATATTAACCGTACGAAAAGACTAAAAGGAAAGAGAAAGATCGGGATAAATGAAGATAGCTAATCTTGTCTTGAAGAAACTGCCACAGAGTGCTAAAGTTGACGCAGAACCTCATAAAGTCTGAGTGCACTATCAACTCCAGCCGAAGCAAGGCAAAATATTAATTAATATATTCTTTATCGGAAGATTTTAAGTCTAGTCAAAATTATTGAACCAGAATTTTTTTTTTACCAAACATGCGCTTGTTCTGAAATTATTTGGGATACTTCAGGGATCAGATTAATATCAAGCTTCATAACACTGCGGCAACGTAAATAAATAATGATTACCTAATTTGAGATACGTTTGAGTTATACATAAACGAGGACTTCTAAACATTTCTAAACGATTGTTACAGAATGAATTTACATAGAAAGCAATTATGGTTATTCCAATGATGAGGAATAAAATTAAACATTTTACTTACAATCACGAAGCTTTGCCAGTACATTTTAATAACTTCCTAGCTGTTTTCGAGGTAACTTTTTTTTTTTTTAATTTCGACAGTTTTTATTATTTTTTGAATTTCACATTAAAACAGTTTTATGTCCTGTTGTCTGGTAACTTTTATGTTACTTTACTGAAATTCCAATGACATTCATGCCTTTGCTTTAACTGTAATTTATAATATAATATTTTTTAAGATTATTATTATTATTATTTTCAATTTACAAATTAATACTCTAAAGGTGTTCCGAGTAAACGGAATAAAAAATTTAAAATATCGTAACAGGGAGTAAATGCATTGTAAACAGCGTAACAAAACTTTCTTCTGATTTCAAGAACATTGTTTCATTTTATGGACAAACAACTTTTATCTTATTTTAAAATAATATTAATTATAAAAAGCTATGCTAAGTATCTTCCGTGTCAATTAACTTTAGAGTGTAAGTTTGCAAACTTTGAAGCTTCTAATTTCTACCTTTGTTTGTACGTCCAATCTGTGAAGAGGAGCTGTTTTTGACACTGCCCTGAAAAGATTGATTTCAATGGACGAGCAACGTGGTGGTGAAAAAACCTTTGATGTTCAATTTGCTCATCATCAGTTGAAGGATGTTTATGGGGACAATGTCCTTGCTGGAAGTTCTGTTGGGAAGTATGTTTGTGAATTTACTGATGGGTGGCAATCAATTAAGTTCTGTCAAGGTCTCGACACTCCATATTGCCCCAACCGCAGAAACATCGATCGTGTTGAGGCTGTGGTCATGGAGAAGAAGGCAAACTGTTGAGGACATTTCCAAGCATACAGGATTATCTAAAGGCACTCTCTATCAAACGAATTTTGATAAAAACACTTATCCCAGGTCAGTTAACATTGGATTCCAAGATAAAAAGAAGAAGGCATGAGAATTCTAGTGGTCTTCTGACAAGGAACTATCTACCAATGAGAAATTGCTAGAGCCTGTGACTACAATGGATGAAACCTCTATGACCCTCTTCAATCTACAAACAAAAAGACAATTCAAACAGTGGAAACATTCTTGTACAGTGCAGTGTCAAAAACAGCTTTCTTCACAGACAAACTTAGAAACAAATGCTGAAGTTAGAATTTTGAAATTATACACAGTTATGACTTAAAAGTAGATAGATAATTTACATACAAGAATATTTATCTGCTCACCGTATTTATTTGAATAACAGCAAAACCGTATGAAATTTTGGTATGCACCTCGTACTACAATCATTCAACGTTGTCCACCCATGAGTCCAGCATTGCCTTGAACTTCTTTACTTATGAATACGAAAATAATCAATAGTTGATTGTTTTCTGTATCTCTCAATTTATCTTACATTTTTAAACACAATAGGTAATATGGTTTCGTTTCACTATTAGGTTTTAAAGAAGATTTGTGTGCATGTGAGACAGACAAAAATACTTTCAGCTTCACAAGAGTTTACAAATTGTTCACAGCAAAAAATGATCGCGAAGTTGTTGCATAAATATTATTAACCTTTAATGTTCTTTGCCCACATTACAAAAATTGAAAATACACGCATTCTGCATCAATGCAAATCTATTACATAACCGATCGTGGAAAATTTTGACCTTTTCGGTCAATAATAATCTAAGGATGGTGTATTGTTACTCCTTTTTTCATTGGGCTGCCAGTTGCCACATATATTTGGCAGATTGCAGTTGCTTTATGTCACGTGTCAAACCTACACTCGTTTAGATAACTTATCAATAATTAAATGCGAGAAATATCTGAGATTACTCTTAATATATAGAACATTTTCTACGCGTAAGACATACTTGTTCTTAGATGCTTCATTTTAATAACTTGACCTCATGGTGAATATAGAGCATTCAGAAAAATAATTAATTCTTTCTTATACTCTTCAGAAACAAACAGAAAATAAAAACTACATATTAACAGCGCATGTAATTGAATTGGCTACAGAAACATGTAGAAGGAAGTACAGGGTTTTCACCAACACTGGATAAAAGAATTCACTGACTTTTCCAGGTACACATTTGTAATTTTCCAGGTCTCCAATAAACTGTTCATTCTACGTTAAACACGCTCTAATAGATAAACACAGAACTGGAAGTTTGTTATTATAAATATATGCCACAAAATAAATAAAATGTTCAAGGTAGGTAAAAAAATCTCTTGAGCTCCTCCATTTGCCCTCACAAGCACGCTTTACGATTAGCTTCTCCAGTGCAGCCAGCAGGGTAACCTTAAAAGTAGGAATTGATTAAGCTTTCAACCTGATTTCTTGCATCTATACTGGAATGCTCCATGGATTA
>JAGDQP010016207.1:2666-41029 GCA_022664845.1 Lepisma saccharinum | reverse complement strand
TTTCGATTGCCCAAGAGCTAAACATTGCACAAAAAACCGTGTGGAACCATTTGCATAAGGCTGGATACACAAAGAAGCTTGATGTATGGGTGCCACACGAGTTAACGCAAAAAAAACTCATGGACCGAATTTCCATCTGCGAATCGCTGCTGAATAGCAACAAAAGCGACCGATTTCTGAAGCGGTTGGTGACTGGTGATGAAAAGTGGATCACTTACGACAACGTCACGTGAAAACGGTCGTGGTCGAAGCGCGGTGCGCCGGCGCAAACGGTGCCCAAGCCAGGATTGACGGCCAGGAAGGTTTTGCTGTGTGTTTGGTGGGATTGGCAGGGAATTATCTACTATGAGCTGCTCCCCTACGGCCAAACCCTTAACTCGGAACTATACTGTCAACAATTGGACCGTCTGAAAGCAGCAATCGCCCAGAAGCGGCCAGCTTTGGCCAATAGGAGAGGCTTTGTGTTCCACCAGGACAACGCCAGACCACACACATCGATAGTGACTCGCCAGAAGCTCCGGGAGCTTGGTTGGGAGGTTCTTATGCAACCACCTTATAGTCCGGACCTGGCACCGAGTGATTACCATCTGTTCCTGTCCATGGCGAACACGTTTGCTGGTGAAAAATTCGCTTCAAGAGAGGCTTGTGAACATCGACTGTCTCAATTTTTTGCCAATAGGGACAAGGGCTTCTATGAGAGAGGCATCATGATATTACCTTCCAAATGGCAACACGTTATCGAACAAAACGGCGCATATGTGACCTAAATCGGATCATTCTAACTATGGTAAGCCAAGCCTTTAATGTCATGCAAAAATAATGGATTACTTTTTACTACACCAGATATGTTAAACGAATAGTTTCTTTCTCAAGGGTGCGAGTTATTAATATGTGTGTTAAGGTTAAACGCTATCTTATGAGGGAATATATGAGTATAAGGCTGCATTTGTTCGCCGTTGTGCATTTCTAACAAATTGTGAAGTTGTCGTCGTAGGGGGGCGGAATGATTGTGTTGTGCTCGTAGTTACAGCATCAATCATTAATGAAACAAAGAAAAATAAACGTAAACAAACTTAATTTCGTAGTCTGCTGATTGATGAGGGCGCTTGCAAGGTGCTGCCATCAGGTGGCGAAATGCTGCAACTACATTGCTGGTGTCTATTTTTGCGCGAATGAAAACAATACAAGGTGGAGCGGCTTTCAAATGCGGTTTCATACCAAATATAAGTCGTTCCACATGGGATTGCCGCTGTTTACGTGGTGGCGCTGATGTAGTCAACAGTGACTCAGTCGCCGACTGTGTGAGAGACGACAGTGTTGCAACGTACAATATCCAAAATAACCTACACCGAGCGGCCATAGCTCAATTAGTGGAGAGTTCGCTTAGTAATCGGAAGGTCCTGGGCAGTGTTCGATTTGTTTTAAATCACGAAGGTGGGGGGATGTCCTAAAACTAGTGGGTGATTGTACGTTTCAACACACTGCATTTTTAGGTAGAAATAGATTTTATCCCGGGTTGGAATGATATTCAGAATAAACAACCGGAGATTATATCCTGTTTCATTTATTTATACTGAGCCACCGTAGCTCATTGGTAGAGTGTTGGTGTAGCAATCGGGAGGTCGTGTGTTCGGTCCCAGGGGCCGACCATCCTGACTGAGTTTTTTTCTGTCACATCAGGCAAATTCCGGGATGGCATCTTCAACATATGTCCTGGCCGATACCTTCCCGAATCCTTTCTCCTCCGCTAGCCCGACCTGAACCTCAGATGCCTAAAGACCATAAATAAAATTTAAATTCACTTTAATTTAATGGCATATAGGCATCTATGGCTCGGGCCGGGATGCGAGATGGAACCGTTCAGGACTTAAGTTAAATGTACCATCCCGGAATTCGCATGGTGTGATTCAGTGCTGGATCTATAAATTTTCCTATGGGGACAAAGTTAAATTTTGCCGAGCCTTCCACTTATCTTTTGCCGACCTTTCCATTGTTTTTCTTGGCCAAACAACACGACCGGCCGACGCGACGGCCACAACATTATCTCGCATCACGTAGTGTACTTTTGTTATCTTCTCTGAAGCCTGTCGTGGCTTCGCTATTACTAACTCCAGTAAGACAGAAGACCTGCCTATCTGACTTGAATCGCGGTTTTGAATTTTAAAGATGAAAGTGGGTTGTGTGGAATAGCATGGAAAAATGTCTTAGCGCGCCGGCATTGAAATTTTGAGCACATTTAGTTCAATTTCAATTCAATAGGCAATTTTACTTCCTTTTTTAAGAGCTTTTATTTTTTATTGTTAGCTGTTTGCCGCCCCTAAGCGTGTCTCCTGGGGTGCTTGTCCCCTTTCTCCTGCCGTTGGTATACAACAGAAGATGTCTTGAATACGAAGTCAGCACTCTATTATCTAAGCTACGGCCGCTTGGTCTTACTGTTGGCCTAATGTCTTATACAGAGTCGACTAACTATCTGGATCACGAAGCCTTTCTATTGAGATATTACCGTTCATCCAGTCCTCAGAAGAAAGTGATTAGAGACCCTTCTATTATATGTATCCCTTTACTCCCTTACTCTACGAGGAGCTTTCTTTCGATGTCTCTATTTTATGAAAGCAAACACACGTAACACGGCGCCAGAGATCACCGATCGATTTGACCTAAGATTATTTCATCTCTCTCAGCACGTAGGACCTCGGAAGATGGAACTATTTTGCTTACACGTCAGGCATACTTAGAACAGAACGGGAACTTCCCGATTTTGAGTGTGTGTGTGTGTGTGTGAGAGAGAGAGAGAGGGGGGGATGGAGAGAGAGAGAAGGAAAGAAAGAAAGAGACAGAAAGCGGGAGGGGGTAGTAGCAACTGTTGCTGCACACACCTATATCGAGAGAGAGAGAGAGAGAGAAAGAAAGATTAAACACTGAACCTGACACCCATGAATAATTAATATCTTTGCCTCTGACTTTTATAGTATGTAGCAGGATTTATTTTTTTTTCAAACAGTTATCGTGGACTAAATGACTACTGTATATTCCGACGCTAACTTGAATTCAGGACTATTTAAACAAAGTTACGTACCATGTACTCTGCAAAAAAAATACTGAGTTTTCAACACTGCGTGAGAGAGGATAAGCGTCACGTATGAGCTAGGTTGTGTGTGTGTGTTTACTGTTTAGTTCAGTGTTTGGCCGCTCAGCACAGGGGAACTTAAATGTGAAACGGGTGATACACATAAATACAAGTAAAAGCAGCCACCAGCAATGTAGTTGCAGCATTTCGCCACCTGCTTAGAAGGGCTCCCAAATAGTGCGGTATTTCCAATTAGATCTAATCAGATCACACATCAAAAGGGGTACCACGACTCAAGGAAATACATAACTAGTGAAATTCGGCAGTCCAGGAAACCTAAAAATAGTCATACATAACTATCTACCATAAACATAGAAAAATAGCACAAAAAATGTATCCCTCCACTGTACAGCAAGCTAAAGCTAGCGAAAGGCTCGTTTTCTCGGCCAGCGGGGACGAGGTTTGAAGCGGGATAGGTGCGAAAATTTGACGGCGACAGAATTCCTGACACCTCTTTGTTCCTAGGTTTTGGCATAGGCTTGACATGAGCCGAAACAATGAACTAGGAGATGCTCTCTCCCTCTTCTGGTAGCAGTAGTACAATAATTGTTGCTGTTTCACTGGTCTCCTTACTTGTTCTGTTTTTCAAATTTACAGAGATTTCTAAAATGTTCCAGGATAGCAACATTTTGTAGGTCACCATGTTGGTGACAGTTGTCCTGTATTTTAAAATCTTGCCAAAACGAAAATCGAAATTTTAATGTCCTGGAGTCCAAAATTGTAGAAGGGAACTGCCTTATTTATCTATCTCCTCTTGTCATTTGCATCTTATGGAAGTAATAATAAAGGTTACTAATTAATCCTTACACATAACCATGACAACTAAAAAATAATGAACAAGATTAAAAAAAAATAAACCAGATATGCAAATCTGGGTAATTTGCTTATGAAAATATATATAAAATTGCATGCAAATCGTATGCATGTATGTAAATTACAGTATGACGTGTGTGCCCTACACAAAATGTACATGAAGAAAGATTTTTAGAAATAAATTCTGCGATGTTTCAGTCGATATATCGTCCACACTACGTTGAATTGTGTTAATGTTATTGAAATATTCAACGTCTTCCAGATATCCCCAAAGGAAGTAGTTTCGGGAGCTAAGTCCGGTGATCGTGGCGGCTACGTTCTTTTAATTTAAAAAAAAAATTCTCGTGACATCATCTTAAGGTCATTTATTGTTGTCCTGGTGGGATGAGGTGTGCATTATCTTGCCAAAACATTTTCTGTCAATGTCTTCTTCTGATAACGTGAGTTAGCATACTGTCAATTCTTTCCAGCGTTATTGTGCACCTTACATGGATTTTGTCAGAGTGAGAAAACATCTCGCGCAACACACGATGACTTTATGTACACCATACCCAAGCATAAAGTTTCCACAAGGTGAAACCATGCTTCATCCGACCCGTACCACTCTTCAATTTTCCTTTCGTTATGAATAACCGTTTACACGAACCAGTAACATTCACGTAGGGTAGTCTCAGCAGCATCATTTGATAACAGCTCCAGCATGGCGTGAATTCTGTATGGATATGTCCTCAATGACAACTTCAATGCCTAATTAGTGCTTTGAGTAACAGACAGACAGCCCTGACTTGAAAGCCTCCGGAAGGACCGTTAGAACTGAGAATTCTTGATACTCTGAGGTCTATCAAGTTGTCGTCTGTCACTGCTCCAGATAACTTTTTGATGAGTTCCTGAGATTGTCAGTTGTGTTCGTACAGACGCTTGATGCTGGTTTTGCTCGGTGTTTCTGGGGCCAAAAGTCTCTTGGAAGGTCTTTTGTGTGATCGTAAAATTTCTGTTCTTGATATAATGTTCTACAATGAATATTGTGAACTCCAAATTGTACACAATAGTACTGTGTTAATGCTTTAATCACTACGTAAAAAATCGGAACAAATATATCTACGTAAGTTTGTATATCTTTGTGAATACTATTTTTCGCGAGTCTATACTTAAAATCATTTAACGGATGCTCTTTTCCCGAGCTCTTCGCAAAAGTAGGGATAATATAAGGGAAGGAAAGACAGCTTTCACAAAGCGAGAGAAAACTAAGAATTCAGTCCATTAATTATGTCATTCGCATTTCTTTTTGTCCCTTTAACTTTCATTTCTCTTTTGTGCCTGGAATAAAGTGTGTGTCAATTAACCTTGTGCTGTACAGCTAAAATCCAGTCTCTCTTTCTCAGGTCCAAACCATCACCACGACATCTACCGGTGAGAAGTTACCCTAACTGCATTCATAAAATATCTGTGCATTTTTTTTTTTTTTTTGCTTCAAAGAAGTTTCTTATGTCGTCGGTAGATGTGTCTGAAGTCAAAGATAGTTTTTCTTAAATATCCTGATAAATTCAAGCTTAGGATTGGTTCCCATTGCCATATTTCATAAACACAAAATGTGTTGTAAGCATCTTAAAATCTATTTGCGGGGTGTAATAAGAATAAAACACATAATATACAGGTAATAATTTCTCCTTCATCTAAAACTCAAGATTCAGCGAACAAGTAAATCCGCTATCGTTTATTAAAATGAATTTTATTATGTTATAGAAATGAAAAATTGAGATTTTGAAGATTATATATATATATACGTAGACAGACGCTCCTGAATTTGAACCATCTTTTACAGCATTTTCGTAGTCTTAACTGCAAACCCGTCAAATCACAATTTTCTAGACTAAAACAGAAGAAATGCTTACACAGGTCTACTCAATTCCACAATTCTCAGGTTAAATGAACAGTCTAAACTCGTACGGAAAACCCATTTTCCACTGAAAACGTGACTTTCTTTTAGCAAAGCTCTTTAAAGGGATTTAGTAGTTCTGTTATCTCTTAAATCGTTCTTCACGGAATCTCTCAGTCCTCTTTCTTCTTCTCTTTATCCAATTTGCTGTTCTTGAGAAAGGAAGAACAGAAAAAGGGCGAAACTTTCGAAACGCATAGAAAATACGTAGGTAGAACCACTAATTGGATCATTATAAGTTTTTAAGTATTTGTATAAAGCATGCCAATAAACCTCAAACTACTGTTATCGTTTCAAGAATAATTACGAACCTGCAAGGACATAACAAACTTATTGATCTCTACAATAAAAATCGTGGGAGGTGGGCCAAGGACTCTGTTTGGCGGTTTAGACGGTTACGCCGGCTCTGAAGCTAAGGAACTTAGATGGTAATTTGGTTTCTATGGTATTTTTGATGGGGTAAGGGTTTATTCCGTTATCTCACCCCAAATATCATAATAATGGAATGAGTCTGTAACATCGCAGGCTTACAAACAGAGATACTGCCAAACTCCCCTCACTGGGGGGTTGTCATCCCCTCCAAATCGTCCAGCACAAAATTTCAACTTAAAAAAAATATTCACACTGACCATGTACGGAACACATATGTTCTCAACGATCACTGACTTAGTACAAAGTATGACCATGCTGCTTTCTAGTGACAGCTTTTGAAACTACTCAAGCCTAATTCATGTTATCCGCTACCAGTGTGAAAACCTAATTACCGACTTTTCCTCTTATTTTGGCTTTACACAAAAAAACTTTGTGATGGTGTCTGTCTGAAAAATACACAGAAATATTGGTGATTGACGTGATCGGAACTCGAACCCGGGGTGTCTGTTGTCGGCTGGGTATTGTAACCACTAAAGTACTACGGTACATCCAGCCTTCTGTGAATACAAAGCATTTCTGGCGCCTGAGGTGAATCGTCTGCTCCGCTGGTCTCGAAGTCAATACACCCACTGTATGCACGTGGAGGTTTTGTTGAAGAATATTACTGTAAAGGTTAACTGCGAAATAATACTATATCTGGTTGTACACAAAGATCTGTGTGGCGATACTTGACGATAAAAATTGTTCCTAAATTTGAATGGTTTAGCAAGATAGTCAAATATTCAGAATTTAAACACTATTTCCTTGCACTAATTCTACCCACTGTCTGATATATAATTTGTTATTTTACGGACTTCACAGGCTCAATTATCATTCTAAATAATGATACACCCAATTGCGGACAGATGTCAGGTGATTGCACACAGAAATGTAATTGCTTCATAACTAAGCATTCATAAGCAACACATTGTTCCGTGCATTGAGCTATATCTAAATTTTACTTTCTCTGAAGTCGCGTATGAATGTCCGTTCGGTACTGATACACCTTAGTGCGTGTAACAAACAAACTTAAACGCACAATATAGCATAAAGAAAATTTTACATACCAAGCTGACTGACTCAAGTAATGCACAATAAAATTATCTGTCTTTTTTTGTAATGGAGAATTATTAGCCCAGGCACTTTAAGTTTAAAAATAGCACTAAATTAGGTAAATATAATTTTTGGCATGGTGCTAGTACATGGGAATATGAGTATTTTCCGAAAAGTCCTCCGCTTGTTTCCCCCGCTAGAGGGGATCAAAGGTCACGATGGAGCACAATCACAGAAATGGCGCTAGTGATTGCACCGTCGTGTCACCGATTGCAGTGAGTATGGGCTTCAAATGATAGCCCAGGAAATAAATGTCCGGAATAATTAGGAGAAAGCTGAATTTTGGTCAGTTGTTAGATCATTACTAGAGGTGCATTTTCCCAAAAGTCCCCACCCATCCCCCCTGTGCTTCACCCCAATCCCCACCGAACTACAAATTGTATTATATCTCCGTAACCAATAGACATAACGGCATGATTCTTTTTTTGTTATAATTTCTTTGAGCTTGTTAAGCTTGATATTGTGTTGAACTTAATAAGCAAGTATGAGAGAATTTATTACGGTAAGGTAAGTCACATTTCTATTAGTTGGGAATTAAATTTAGTTTTAATTTTAATAACTTATCTTTGATGACGATGTATTGGCAATTGAATGCTGTAGGTTATATTTATTATCTTCTAACAGCGCGTGGTAATCGATTACCGTTGTAATGAAACTGTCAGGATCTTGTGAAAATTTACGTAGCGGAATGAATGCATTAAACTTAACAAATTAGTTATTTATTAGAAATATAATAAAAGAAGAATGGTTGGTTTTGATTTATTGTGTGCTCTTAGTGGGGTATAACTTGAAAGAGAAACTGTAATAGTGAAAAGAGAATTACGAGCATTATTGAGGATAGTGTGTACACAAGGAAGAAGATAATTTTTATATTTTCTTCGAGCAATTCTGCATCACGCAACTTTGTAATCTTTTCAATTTTAGTAAAGACAAATTGAGAAACAGAAGAGTTGAAAATTATAGAAAGAGGAAACCTAAGATGTCATAAAAATAAAAAGTTGAAAATAAAAACGAAAAATTCAAAAAGGAAAAAAAATCTGGAAAGTCAAAAATTATCAGAATTAGAAACTAAAAAAATGAGTCCTTAGTGCCCTTTTTATCTCTATTTTAATTAGTCGTCATTCTTGTTTGTCAATATTTCGTTCCGAATTGCGTTGCCCAACAACAACAAAAAAAAAAGTACGATGTTCCGAATCAAATTTCGAGAATAGTCTTATATTTTGTAGTGCGGGCTGGGTCAGTGTAATGGTCGTACGTACACTATCCGTCAGGTTTTATTACTCTATTTAATTTTTATTTCAATCAAATAAAATCAACACATAATGACAACACAAATGTTCGTGCATATTGAATAGAGCATGTACGGACAGGGCAAAGACCTCACGTCACCAGCACATTTTAAAAAGTTATATTTATACAGTTAATTTAATTACTTCACTAACTAAACCCTTAAAATAATATAATTATATTCGGGAATTTCAGTTTTCGAGTTCGAGAATTTCATCTTTCACTGACCCTCTAGCTGTTGACACAAAACCGGATCTCAAGTGCACTTCGTTAATTCTGAAAGCTCAAATTGTACTCAAATTCTGGAGCGAGTTTCAGAATTTGAACTTTTGGTTGTACTGCAGGGGAAGTCGGGAGGGTCAAAATGGACTTAGAGCGATTATATTGAAAGCTCAAATTCTGAGAGTTGATTTTTCTGAAAACTAAAATTGTACTCAAATTTTGAGGTGAGTTTGAAAATTTGAGCTTCTGGTGGTCCTGCAGCGTGAACTTGGCAGGACCACCTTTGAAATGGACTTAGATCGTTTATATTGAAATCTTAAATTCTGAGAGTTGGTCTTTCTGAAATCTAAAATTGTACTCAAATTCTGGGGCGAGTTCTAGAATTTGAACTGTTGGTGGTCCTGCAGTGTAAAGTTTGCAGCACCACCTTTGAAATGGGCTTAGAGCGGTTATATTGAAATATTGAATTCTGAGAGTTGGTTTCTCTGACAGCTCAGATTATACTAAAATTCTGAAGCACGTTTGAGAATTTGAGATGTGGGTTGTGCTACAGGGAGATGTCGGTAGGACCAAAATGGACTTAGAGTGCTTATAAGTAGGCAGCGTAAAGTAGGCAGGACCACCTTTGAAATGGACTTAGAGCGTTTATGCTTAAAGCTCAAATTCTGAGATTTGGTTTTACTTAAAGCTCAAATTGTACTCAAATTCTAGAGCGAGTTTGCGAATTTAAGCTTTTGGCGTTCCTGCAGCGTGAAGTAGGCAGGACCATCTTTGAAATGGACTTAGGGCGTTTATATTGAAAGCTCAAATTCTGAGTGTTGGTTTCTCTAAAAGTTCAAATTGTACTCATATTCTGGAGCAAGTTGGAGAATTTTAGCTTTTAGTTGTGCTGCAGGGGGAAGTCGGTAGGGCCAAAATGGACTTAGAGCGCTCATATTGAAAGCTCAGATTTTGAGAGTTAGTTTCCCTTAAAGCTAAAATTGAACTCTAATTCTGAAGCGAGTTTGAGAATTTGAGCTTTTGGTGGTCCTGGTAACTTCACGCACCTTTCCAAATAGGCTTCTTAGCTGTAAGTAAGAGTTCATAATACCCTTGTCACTTGCATGGAAATAGTTTCAACTTGCACCAAATAAAAATGTTGCCAATTTCAATTTAATCGTGAACGAAACATCTTGTAAGGGGAAGCAATTTATCCCTGGGTGGGACGAAAAATAAATTTGTCAGGGGTGGCATACTTCTTTGCCAGGGGAGGAAAGCCCGGGCTTCTCCCCGCTAATTCGCACACTGCATCTTACACTTTCAACATTTTGTTAAATTAATGTTTGCAATAATGACAACTTAAAGCTTGTATCGTCTCACAGGGTCATTATTCATAAAAAAAAAAAAAATGAAAAACAAAGTTTTGGTACATTTTTATTATTCAATTTGAAAAATTGTGCTTAGAACACAAAACTTAAAACACATCATGTTATGTTCGTGAGTGACTCACGAACATAACAACATGTTCGAATCTGAAACAAACAAACTTTTCTAACAAAGAAAGAAACAAACAAAACATAAAATGTATGAACTAAAAATAGACATAAAATGAAAAATAGTGTTCTGAGATGTGAAGGTTGAGAAGTTCACGCAACGATATTACAAAAAAATTCGTACATTTTACGAAATTTCGATGTCCTGTTAGTCTAATAGCTCGAAAGGATTTTCTGGGGTATTGTTTGCTTTCTCAGGATCAACGTCTATTAACTAAGTCGCGATGATTATAACTTCAATCTTATTTGTACTGTTTTCACTGTCACTCATCTTAAATAACTAATATTTTACCAGCCTAATAACACAGTCCCTGCACACACTTTGGTTACGGTTAACTTCAACAAAGTCATGTAAATAAACAGCCCATTGTTGACTATGGCGACAAGGTGGTTGAAAGTAGTGTTGTCAATATCACTGCGTGAAAATCAGAGCTGCCGGAACAAACTATAGAGAAAGGAAAAAGCAAAACGTTGTTTTTAAATCTTCATAATTCAAAGTTCTGAAATTTTAACAGGTTTTGCATGTGTATATTACCGGGCGGCCATGTTGCGCTTGCGATTTTAGCTGTCTTTGCAAGCGAACTTTTTAACAGGTTTTGAAAGTGTAGCCGTTGCAATTTTGACAGGATTTGCTAGTGGATGTGACTTTCTCATTGCCTTTTTAAGCGATTTTAGAGGATTTTGCTCCTGGCTAACTTCAGATCAGAAAAAAATACGAAACAAATCGTTACATGATGGCTTTATTAGGAACATAGATTCATAATAACGCCACCCTCTTTATTGAATGGAAACTTGTCCACATACTTTGGATTAACCTACACAATAGGAATTTTAATTTTATTTATGGCCTTTAGGCATCTAAGCCTCAGGCTGGGATAGGGGAGGGGAAAGGATTCGGGAAGGTGTCGGCCAGGGCCTATATTGAAGGTGCCATCCCAGCATTATCCTGGTGTGACTGAGGAAACCCCTGGAAAAACCTCAGTCAGGATGGTGAACTGCTGGGATGGAACCCACGGTCTCCCGAATGCTACGCTAACTACACAATAGGAAATGTTTTGCTTGTAAAATAAAGCGAATAACTCACGCTATGAGAGAAATTCAGAAACGCTTTCTTATTTAATCTAGAAAATACAAAAAATGAACATAAATGTGTGAATTACGTTGTGCTGTTATTAAGATATTCGCTGTATGCAGAAGAATAAGACATTCGATGTGAAATTAAGGAAAATGCATCGACCTGAATTAACACATTCGTACTTCTGAATTCCTGCCACCCATTCTCGTTTCCAAAACACCGGAGAGTGGCGTTAAAGGTCTACGTGGCGTTATTTGGTTCAGCCATCCAAAATATGCAGAATAATTTAATAACAAGTCTAACGTGTGTCCACTAATCCATATGGCAAATCAATGTCTTTTGGAGGAAAAAATTACCTAAAATCAGCCATCAAAAACATATTTTCAGCTTTGAATATATCAGTTAACTACGTAACAACCATGCAAGTAAATTAACATAGCACAACCATACTAGCTGAGCAGATGTGCATTGAGCAAGTCTATGATATAACGTATCCACTCGATTACATTTCACACATGATTGAGTTTCACAAATGTTTAATGAAGACAGTTTATCTTTAGTTAGAAAGATATTATGTATCACTGCATGCAATACAGATGATGATAACAGTCTTTGATGTATATTTTGCCACACTCGATCCCACCCAATCAAATTGTTCGATACAACAATCTTAGAAATGTGTTCATATCTATTAGAAAAAAAAACTATCGATACAGACATTTATTCTGTATTCTATAGAATGCCTAGCAAAGTATGAAAGAGTTCAATCTAACCAAGAACATATTTTTTTTTCCTTTAATACTTTGCCAAAGCATACATAAGGCACTGTATAAAATGCTGGTTTCGTTTACATCGCCGGCTACATACATTCTTTTTTAAATTTTATTTTATAAATGAGGGCTGTAGATGGCAATGAAATGACTTGTCTTTTACAAGAGATCACTAAAAGTACATTTGAGAATATTGTTCCATGTTTCACTCCTTATTTATGGTAAACGAGGTTGAATGCTGTTTTTCTTAGTTGAGACCAATTTTATTTCTTTTCTTTTCTGTGACACGACAAACAAGGAAACTTGCATATGATGTACTGAAATGTATAGATTTGAATCACAACAAATGGGTAAAACTTGAATATAATATACGATAGTGCATACTCGGAAAATTCCTATGATGAAATAAAAAATTGAGGACCTGAAGAACATACTTTGCCCATAGTCATTTTTTACACTTCTTATGTTAAATAAAAAAAACTGGTCACACGATAACCTTCATTTTACTAAGCGAAAGGAGTCCACAAACCTAAAGAACAGTGTATTGTAAAAAGAGACCCAAGTCATGAACTGTTCATCTTTCCATCCTTTCACATCAGGCAACATCCAGACATGAAAAAAAGTGCTTAAACTATTTTAAGTCCACAGTAGCATGAGAGCCCAGAAAACTATACTTCATATCCTTACTGTTTATCTCGAAACTTCATAAATGTGACTCTGGTTCGTTTTTTTTACAATAACATAGTCACATGATCTCACCTGAATAGAAGCCTAGCTCTCAAACAGGTATTCCGAATACGTTTTTTCACATTTATTCAAATGTTGTATGTATTCTGAGCTTTTAGTACATCTTAACTTTGGTTTTTAATCTAATCTTACGATGTAACTTGACGTAATACAACGTTAGATGTGTTTCCATGTTAGGTTAGTTTCTAGTTAGTTCAATTGAATGCTGGGTGGGTTGTCCCCTCCTCTCCCATTGACCCTCAATTGTCAGTTTTGGTTCCTTCTGTTTATCATGCTGGGTGGGTTGTCCCCTTCTCTCCCACTGACCCTCAATTGTCAGTTTTGGTTCCTTCTGTTTATCATGCTGGGTGGGTTGTCCCCTTCTCTCCCATTGACCCTCAATTGTCAGTTTTGCTTAATTCTGTTTATCATGCTGGGTGGGTTGTCATGTTTCGATCATTCCTGTGTACTTTAAATGAGCAGAGAAGTGGAAAAAACAGGATTTTAAAATAAAGGATGTATTAATATTGGTTCTATTAACCTAGGAAAATACAAAATGTGGCTGTATCGGGGATAGAAACCAAGTCTTGTCGATAATTGCTAACTGGTTCATTTTTAAGCTGTAAGAAAGATATATAACTTGTCATCTTTCTCGCTATATATACAGGGTGAGCCAAACTTGGCAGACGAGTACTTGAGAGCAAAACAGGGTTTCCACCTCTTAACTCAAAATTAACTCACTTGATAAATCATAAACGGTACATTAAACTTCGAGTTGATTTGTGTCAGTTCAGTGCAGCTACGAGTTATGTCATTCGGTTATCAGTATTGTCAACCTGATGTATTTTCTCAAATGACACTACATCGGTTTATTAGATAATTGGTATCCTCAGGTAACGGCAAAATAATAACATATGTATGTGAAGCACAGAACAGTGTTGCAAACGGCGCTAATATTATACAAGTTTCAATTCAACCGATATTTCCAATGTTTAACACGGTATAGTAGTCGCAGTTTGTAACACTGCGCTGTGTTTTAAATATAGTACTTGCTGTCACTAGAAAAACTGTTTTAGTGTGTCTGATGAAGCCAAGTTGTTGTTTCTCTCAATGGAGCTACAAATATTAAAGCTCTGAAAAGTGAATTAAGACAAGACAAGGCCTTACGTTTCGTCTGTTTGCCTCACCATTGTCCATCTTGCGGGGTGTTCGTCGATCAACAGAAGCCTCTACGGTTTATCTTGTGTACGCAGTGTTGGTAGGCACATGCGTCACGCCAGTGTCAACGACGTAATTCTTCGAGCTCTCGTTTCCGCTGAAGTGCCATCAGTGCGTGAACCTTCTGGTTGTAGCCGATCGGATGGTCTGATGGTATGACACTAGTACCATGGAAAAGACTTTACTTGTGCCGATAACTTTTGCCCTTTCGAATCTTCCTCATTTATCTTTACGAGTTGACGTCGCGGCTACACGCAAAGAGGCCAAGCAAAATAGAAAATACAGTAACCCTTTAGATAAATTCATTTTTATAGCCATAGCAATCGAGTCAAAATGGTACTTGGGGCACGGAGGGACTAAATTTTATTAAAGAGGTATCAAGCTTGTTTCCGGCAATGTTCGTGCGACCACCTTTCTACTTCAGCGTATCAGCATCGCTGTTCAGCGGGAGAATGTTTCATCTATCCTTGGTACGCTCCCTCCTGGGAGGGAGCTGAAAGAAATCTCCCTTCTAGAAATGATGTTTATCTGTTTCTAAACTATTTGATTATATTTTTTAAGAATTAACTAAATTATTAATTTCTATTATTTATATTTAGTAAATTTAAATCTGGATTGATTAAATATAAATTTAAATTTTGTAACATTAAATTTGGATTGTTGGAAATAAAAATATTTATATTTAATGCTCTAAAGCATTGTAGTAGTATTAGCAGTATTATTATTATTAGTAGTAGTAGTAGTAACAGCTGTAGCAGATCTGCCCCATGTGGCGAAGCCCACGGAGAGTTTGGTTACGATAAAGAGGGCGCAGCCCCCCAAAACCTTCCAAGTTAAGGGCGCAACCCGCCACGGGAACATATTTTATTCACCCCGCACCAACGGGCGGGTACTTTAACTACTATATATATTAATTTCATTGCATAAATCTACAATGAATTGTTCTTCAGAAAAAAGTTCGTTTTTAAGTTGTTTGTACAACTTTCACGAATGAATTGAATGTAGTACTATTACACTATCAAGCGTTAGAAATTGTTCAAAAATAAGAAAGGGAGAAAAAATATTTTAAGAAAACATCTTCTCCCATTGAGATTTAACGAATAAAAGTGTTATATAACTCTCGAGATAACAAGATATAACTCCAGAACAGATAATTCACTTTCCAGTAAAGACGTGACTTGATTTCAAGCAGCGCCATCTAACGGTCTCATTCTCTTGCTTTAAAAAAAAAAATATTGTCTTCTTTACCAGTATGGTGTGAGGACAACTTGAGCAATTTGTAGCCTTGCTTTCTCACTTAAGAGGGGGGGATATGGGTTCCTTAAGGGGAATTCTAGTCGAAGGGATGGCGCATATAAATCTATGCGTAAAAAACATGGTCAAAACATCAATATTTGTGCTAAAATTTCAGCTTCCATTCCGGGCTATTCCATAACACAGTGAAAAGATACAATCAAATTTTCTAAAGCGTAGATTGGCTCATATTGCTTGGAGTATTACGGATATTGACGATCAGCATTTCAGAGGAAAATAGTCCTTTCATCCAACACTTTGAAAAATAAATGAATCAGTCTAACCTTATATCATTTTTGTGTCACCCATAATATTTCAATGTATTCCTACTCATTCATAGGTTCTTAGATTTAAAAATTATTGGATTTCAATCGAAAACAGGCTGTTTCAACAAAACGCTCTCCCTTTGGATAGAAAATATGATCTTTCTAGATGGGATTTCGATACTTTACGGATGTACTTTATTCTTCACACTTGAAAGAGTGATCTCTCATCCCCAAGTAGTACATGCACGTCGGCCGATGTGGGTATATTGGAATTTACGACATCGATCGACATCGTTCCACGATATGGACCTCATATTGGATGGTAAACATCTTGGCCAATATCGGTCAACGATATCGATCGACATCGTTCAAGATCGATCACCGACATTGCTCAATATCGGTTATCGAGATCGTTTAATATCGGATATCGACAAAGTAAACATCATATAATCCTGCTTTCTTACTATTTTTTTTATTTTAATTGATTCATTATGAACAAAAAGTTTTGTAGAAAAATTGATTTATTCTTTGCACAATACTTACTATAGTTTTAGAAAATAAGAAAATTAATGATACCGATAACTAATGTCGATCCCACATCGTTCGACATGGGCTGAAGCAGGCCACTCTTCTACCTACATTAGTGATGTGGAACGATATGAGTCCCATCAGCGACAAACGTACATGTGATTCTGGGGATCTTTTCAGAGTGGTTCACAATGCATTGTGGGTACTAGTTGTTTGTTTCCCGCCATTTGTTTCTGCGTAATATATCGAAAGACACTGTGAATAAGTTAATTCCATTTTAAGATTATTTCCATGAAATTTTCTACAATTGCTTACAAAATCCATTTTTGACACTGTAAAAATAATTTTGGAAATCAAAATTTTAACCCCCCTTTTGGTTCGAGATCGAGATCGAAAGATGCTACAATAGTTTTTAGACAGAAATAAGCGTCTGACTTAATTATTGGTACTATAGACATGGAAAAGTGGGCCTCTGAATTAACATTAATTTTTCCATAAGCGAGGTTCACTTTTGGATTAAAATTTAGTTTTGGGAAAAAAATATTTTCACAGTGTCAAAACTTTAGAGTTTTGAAAATATCTTGAAAACTTTCATTTTACAGTTCTGTTTCTCAGTTACACGAATTAATAAGGAATATAAGGTTCAGAAACGATGGTCTAGTGGATAAGGTTTTGTAAAGCTGGCCAGAAGGTAGCGGGTTCAAATCCCATTTTTGCTCTTTTTCATTCACAAAAACTATAGGAACCAGAAAAACCATAAGTGTTAAGAGTTATAAATTGCTTTTTACAGTATGCAAAGTTTTGTATTTCACATAATGATGGCTTTCTAGGATTCCTAACTATGGGTTGACCCATTCCGGGACAAATATTTGCCGATAGTGCATACTTATTTATCTTGGGGTGACTTTTAAGAAGGGGAGAAACATACCTATTACCCGAGTAATTTGTAAAAAAAAAAAAAACTTTATTACAATCAAAATTATGAAGTTAGAATTATAAACATTACGTCATTAGTTTTATTACTGTTGATATATATATTTTATTTAATAGCTCAAAGGTTTGTGGTTTCCATTTTTCTATGACTGCATAGACTTATGAAAAAGTAAATTTTGCAAAAGTGTCATCATTATCATCACCATATAAACAACAGTAGAAAATGCTTTTAGTTACGACACATTCCAAAAAAAAATGTTCATCGTTGTACTTAATAATCCTGGGATAGCAAAAGATAACCAAGTTATGACCCTATAATTGTAAGTACCAATCTAAAAATATCAAATCTAGTCAAATATATTTTGAGTGACCTGTTTTTAAAGTATTTTCAGTGAAAAAAAAAAGAAAAGGAACTCCGTGAACATACACAAAAAACAGGAACACCAATTGTGTTTCTTACTTACAACCAATGCTGTTAAGGAAGATCAGCTGTCGTCATCCCAGCTCAGCTGAATTTTTAAAACGGAATTTTCCTGAGACTTGCGCAGCCTGCAACAATCAACCTCTGGAAACTCAATGCCAACCACGGTAAGTAAGCTACGTTATCAGCAGAACAAAGGATGGGGGAAGCAGTTCTATTTACAGAATTAAGCATAATTTCGTCTTAGCAAACTTTGCCAAACATTGCGATTGCGATAGTTGCACGCTTGCATTTTTATTTCTTGTAACCAATTCATTATTTATTCAACGGAAGATTGAATTCCGGGATTTTACCCGTCCCGGTGAACAAAAAATTCCTCCGGGACAAGCCGTACCATTCCTGGTTAATCCCGCTCAAACCGGGACAGTTGGGCTATCATCGTTAGCAGATATCGAATATCCAATAAATTACCATAATGTTATTTGAAAAAATAATTATACAGAGTTGGCAACACTAACAAGAATTTATCTAGTCGTGTATTCTCATCTAATTTAAGACGGTGTAAAATTTCAGATCTGTACCTAGCCTGGAAATATGTTAAAAAAATCAATTACAAGATTTTGCATAAGCCAGCGTTTCTCAACCTTTTTCATCCTACGACCCTCATTTTACCATGCCTTCTATCTGGCGACCCACGATTAATTTCTTTTATGTAAGATTTGCTTTTCATTTCAAAACATGACAGTTGATTTGGTGTATTTGATCATAAATATCCTTATTATACTATCTAAAAACTCTTCAATAAATTACATTAAACGTATCATGAGCAGTTATGAAAACAACAAGAAAAATATAATTTAAAAAGAGCGTTTTAAAGATATACTTTTCTTAAACAATTCGTACTAAAAAGTAAAAAAATAATTTTGTTTATGCACGAATAAAAAAAACATGGGGCGCTCCAATTCAAGAATTTATAAAGTGACTGCATATCAGAGCGCACCCCATGCTTTTCTTTTTATTCAGAAATAAACAAAATTATGTTTTACTTTTAGTGCGATTTTTTAAAAGAAAAATATGTTTTTAAAAAGTTTATTTTTTTATTTTCTTCAAGTTATTTCGGTGTTCGGATACAATTTCTCAAGCTAAAAGTTTTATGATACAAATCCTAAGGTGTTCTGGAACCAGTTAAACCCAGGCTAGTAGCAGGCTAGTATTTATTTTAGGATAAAGAAGTTCATATTAAAAAAAAAATATCAAAATATGCTTTTAAAATATATAAAGATATGAAAGTAACATTGAAATATTGTATTGTCACCCAACTTACGTCGCTGGGCCAAGTGTCATCATAGTATGACGTCGGGAAATGAGTTAAAATTAACGTTCCAAGATTTGAGGACACTACGAACCATTGTGAACTAAAGAAAAGAATGTAATAAAAACTTCCTTTGAAATTTATTAATTAAACCTGCAAAACCCTACTAAAATTAATTTTTCTACCTTCCCTCGCGACCCCCTTGAACACAGCCCACGACCCACCTGGGGGTCGCGACCCCCTACAGTGAGAAACCCTTGCATAAGCAACTAAGAACCACGAGGGAAGTTCAATAAAACCGTGTAGAAAAAAGTGGCAGGAAAAAATTAGTAATAAAATAATGAAATCTAAGTTTAAGATATAAGGAGCACATACAAATTTATTTTCTTACCCTTTTGTCATTTGAATAAGGAAGTCTGACATAATTAATTTTAAAGTCTTTGTAATTGTAATACTTTGGGCTTAATATTCTTTCTATGTAACTAGGCCTATCTACTTTTTTAAACCTGATGCGTGAAATTTTATTTCTAAAGAACAATACACTTACTGACGTGTCTTTAAAAACATTATTTACCTCAGAAACAACACGCTTTGTGACACATAGTATACGAAAAGTTATATATTTCGCTCACCCCAATGTTTGCCGTTTTTGTGTAGATCCTATTAAAAATTATTTAAAGAAACTTTAATGGAAAATGTAGTGGTTATTCTTTGCGGTGGGCGGCCCCAGGTAAAAGAGGGCCCTCGTCCGATTTTCTAGATTTATATTATTTAATACAATTTTAATTTCTAATTTAAGGAGAAATATTGCATGCAAAAGGCACAAACTAAAAATTTGATTGATCCGGAGTCCAGTTTTGTAATGTTAGAGGAATCTCCCATTTGTTAGCAAGGGATGTAGTTAACGACATTGCCCTTTCAACGTCACTGCGATTTTAAACAATTTAGGCTACTAAGGAAATCAACTTTTTTTTTTCGTTGTTCTGGAAGATGCCAAAGGAGAATTATATGCTGCCACTCGTTATGCGAAAGATTCCGTTATATCGATGGAGTTGTCGGATTGACTTCATATTTGATGTATAGGCACCTTACGACCTCTAGAGTGTATATCCGGTGCAAGGTGGCGCTACGACCGAAAATTACAAAAATACTCAAATTCGATTTTTTTTAAGCATTTTAGACATGATCACGCCCCTAAGTTGTTGTTAATAAGCGAAGTTATGCGGGGCCCCGGGCAAGTCAATTACTTGGGGCCCATTTAATTTGGTATTAAGCCTCAATTTAAATTTATCGTCAGTAGCATTATGTACTAACACTACTTGTGTTTGCTATACATTTTTATAAAGGGAGCCCGGATAAAAGTTTTGCGGGCGGGCCCGCACTCATTACGTTACGCTACTGACCCTGACCTTTACCAAAACTATCTTGGAGTCAGTGCTCGAAATGGGAGGGGGCGAGGCCGCGAGGGTAAACACCATGGCCTTATTTTTTTCATTTTGCATTTAACGTTCCCCTACTTTTTAGCTCTTGCCTTCACTTTCAATAGTCCCAAGAGTTACCTTACTTTTTCTAGCCCACTTCAAGCACTACTTGAGAGCCAATAGTGGTTGTTGACGACAGTTGTCAACTTAATTTCTTATCACAACTAAGATTATTGATAAAAAATTTCTTTTCTACTTAACAAAAAATAACCAAAGTTACATTCTTACATTTAAAATACAAATTTCAAAAAACACCTATACCTTAGCAATATGAGAAAACAGTCATGACTTTTCGTAGTAAAATAAAACGTATACATCAGGTTTGTATTACTGTACGCCACTGATTTGCAAGAAGATAAACATAAAACAACATTTTTTTACTTTCGTAATTTTGCTTTACTTTCTCTCTTCGTAGTCCTGTTGTAACTATGAATTGTATAAATGACTCAAGAGGTCTCTAGCGGATAGTTTGTTTAACAGAAATGTTTTTTAAAAAATGCTGTTCAATTGACATTCTACGCTCTTAATAATTTTCAGCTGCTACCTGGAGAAAGTAAGGCAACTGGTTGGATGGAAAGTTTCGGTAACGTTACTGAAGAAAATGAACCATCTATCACATTCTAAGAATATTTAAACAAATTAGCATGAATTTTGCAATTGTACGTTAATAAAAGTCATTGTCTCTACCTTCCCAATCTTGCTTATAATTTGACGACCTCAACGTGCTGTAATTGTCTTAAAAACATAACCAAGGATTAACGAGTGTATATAGGATCGACAGCTGAAGGGATTTGGATAATGAAATATAGATGGGGATAGTATCGAACGATAGTCGTGCCATCTTACAAACAGCATGCATACTAAAACCTGCTGGAATTTTGACCGCTGTTACTTGACCAAGAACACAACGTGGCTTGCTGGTGACAAGGAACTTCGCTCATTATTCGGAAAGCACGCATCCACTCCTACAGAAAGGCTCATACCACACCAGTAGCGCCAGAAGTAGAAGCATGGTCCGACCGCTGCTCTTTGGGGTTGTGGTTCCTTGAAGTTGTTGGAGCGGCATTTGAATTATTTGTATTGACTATATATTCTACAGTGGAATCTACTAACAAACAGCGCTAATATCAACACATTATAATACTTTATGCTGCTTCCTGATGTCGAAATATTGACGGAGATAAAATAATATTTTCCCTTTTTCATTTCCCAAAGACAAAGCCCGTTCTAAATCCATTATGAACGGTCGTTGACTGGATAGATTGTGCTGCCATCTTTTGAGAGTAGAACGCTAAAAGTTTATGCCTGTCAGTCACTAGGTGCCACTACCATGCAATAATCGCCCTTAATTCAAACTATTGTCCCTTATCCTTGACATAACTTTTAAAATTTTATGAATGATCATGTATTTCTAAGACTTCATTAGTTATTTGATCATTTGCATCATTATTTCTTGTTGTTAATAATTCCTTTAATGGATGTTTTCTATTATCCTCCTTATTATCATTGTAACAAACTTGATTCAAGTTTGAAATTAACTGCACTAAGTTGGTCTTTTTTTTTTGCAAGTATGATTTAAGCTGGACGTAGACAGTTGTGTTGATATATCTTGCCGTAGTGTCAAGGCAAGCCTATTCCACGCTTGTTGTAACAAGCTTGATACTATAAGCTTGCTTTAATTTTGTCACGTGCAAACTAATATGATTCAATCTTGATTTAAGCTTGCAAAGTGATCATTGCAAGCTTGAGGTAAGCTTTTACACTTGGCATGTCAAGCTTAGAGTAAGCTTGAAGCTTACTCTTCTATCAGAGGAATAATAACCGTTTATATAATGTAAACTAGCCTAATTTTATCTGCTCTAACATTCTCGGCTAAAACAGTAGCAAAGAGTTAAAAAAAACTATCTTTTGTTCATAGTACTATTTCTTTAAAAAAAGCGAACAAATAAACGTGAAAAAAAAAAAAAAATAAGTGACGGTAGTCACAACAATAAAAAGAAGACAACAGCTGAGATAAAACGGAAGGATATAAAACACTTTAAAGAGTAACAATAAAAGAAGAACAACAAAAGAATCTCTTTTGTAGTATTTTCTTTATTGTTGTGAACAGAAGAAACATTTTGTTGTAACACTCTAGATATCCTATTGTTGTTTTGTAATCTGTATGGCTCTGAAAAAGGAAACTATTTCGAAGCTCAAAATTATAAGAACGGAAAAGATAATATTTGCTTGATATGCGTGATAATTTCGTACAAAGATTATAATTTTCACCTTTTTGGTTTTTTTCGTTTCAAAATGAAAGAAAATATTATTTTCTTATGGACAACCAGTTTCAAAAGGTGGTGGTGCAAATTAAGAAGCACAGAAATTGAATGGGAAAATATTTAGAAAAGGATATTCTTAAAACCCGATGATACTACAGAATATTTAGTGGCGTAGCGTTGTATTTATAATAGAAAAAGTTAGATCAAATTTCGTTCGTCTTCTTACCAAAAAGGGTTGAAAGAAAGATGACTAAAACGTCGTAAAATATAATTGGAGTTCAATTGTTCAAAACGGAGAAAGGTTTATACTTAGTTTAATTAAAATATATGTGATTTTTGTGCTATAGATTGTATCTGAGAACGTATTACGTTTGCGGACTGAAAAGGCTGTCACAGTCTGTCTCTCTTCTGGAGGAACGAATGCAAAGCTTAGCATAAGATACCATTCCAGCATTAGCCTGGTGAAACTAACGCATAATCTAAAAAGCATCTATGTTAAAATGGCCAGCAGCAGGACTCGACCGTCACGGCGACCTGCTTAGACTGATTTATCATATTTATTGATTAAAATTTAAGCTTTTTGGGGTTTGACAACCTTCAGCCTGTTACAATTCCGACCAATGATATCTGTTAGCAAGTATATGTTCCAGTATAACTCTGGAAAGCCTCGAGCAATTTCAACCACACTTGGTTCTTATATCACTCACAACCTGTAAAAAAATACTATGGGGTAAGACACCCCTACCACCCCTAGGATTGTGTAGGAGGGGGTAACATGTAAAATCAGTTAATCGATCATGATTGTCAGATATATCCTTACAGACTGAGCAACCCACACCACAATGTAGTTTGGCATAACTATCAATTCATGAGCAACGAACATCTTAGTTTTTCGATTCGACACCCCGCAGGGGGGTGATGGGGCAAAAAACCTCTGGACCCCGTTCCAGAGGGCGGGAAATCAGCTAGTTGTGAAATAATTAAAAGAAACAATAGCAACATTTTGCACAAATATATATATTTAACTTTCATGCCCTTACTGACAAAAGTACCTGAAGCTACATGTATACACAACGGATGTGTGGCCTTTTAAACTGACATATCAAACTGTGCATCTTACCCCACATATCAGTGTAAGATGCCCACTCATTTTAGGGGGGCAGTGCCTAATACATTATAATTAAGATATAAGACCATCATAATGAAATTAAAAAGAGAACCTTTATGGCTAAATTATCTATAATATGACTAAAATACGTGAACACGTATGGATGTATTCCCACTAGTTCAGAAAATATTTGTTACAGTGTCATCACCTAGACGACATCTGCTTGAACGATTAGATTTCTCTCCCTTATGTGATAATGATACATCAATCTAATGGAGCAATAACTTCATGTTTTGTGTGAAATAAGAAAATAGTTCTTTACCATATGGCATATATTCTATTGAATATGCACCGATTACCGTAGCTCAGTTAGTAGAGCGTTGACTTTCGATTCGATAGGTTCTGGGTTCGATCCCCGCGGCGGCCAACCTGAGTGAAGTTTATACAGGTTAGCTGCAGTAACACAAGGTTAATGCTAGAATGGTGCTTCGAAAATATGCCCTGGTGGACTTCTTTCCTACATCCTCAACCCACTCATATTCTGGCCTCAGACATAATTACCTGAAGGCCAGAAATGAGATTTAAATTATATTGAATATGTATGTAGACTACCAATTAGAAATGTCCTTGTATAACAGCTCAAGGGAATTAGTGTCTAACCGGAAATCAATGGAAACAGTCCTTTAATGCAATGCATTTAGATGGTGAGCACCTTTTCCCAACATGCACGATAAGACACTAGTTCACCTGTTTCTCGCCACACACATGACTTCTTTGTGGTACCGTATAAGCAAGAACATGCGATTCAAAATCACCCAACTCAAGTGTATTTGCTCCTCTGTCATGGAGTTTAGCTCAATGCTAAACTATTTATTGACTACAAAAATATACAGGAAAATATTTTTAGGTAGAAGATGGGGGAATTTTGATTTTAAAGGATTGTTTCGTTTGCACGTTACAGATTACCCAACATTCGCTACAGCCCCTTAAAGAGCATACTGATATATATTTTTTTCATCATCTAGGGTTATAGTTAGGGCACTACTTTACTGTAACCATCTTCCCCCATGACTATAGCTTTCGGGCAAAGGGGTCCGGAAACGTAAGGGTAAAAGCAAGTAGGTACAATCACAAAATTCGCCTCGTTGGAAAGAAGTAAACTCTAGAATATCTCAATGCTTTACATGAGTAAGGATCGAACCTATGCCTACCTCAATGTTGACCAGAAGTTCTATCGACTTAGCGTTACACTACGGTCAGTCAGCTTTGCTTAAATATGCATATTGAATCTTGACTGAGAAAAAAAGATCTTTCATACTTGTTTACATGCTTTGAAGTTTTCCGTTTTAAACCATTCTACCGACTCACTAGTCTCCAAAAATATTGTTTTAAAATAAAATAAAAATAAAAAAAATTAAGACAGCTCACCAATCCGAAGTAGATCGGTTATACAAAATTGGGCATCCTTACAGCGCTCCACCAACAACACTTAGAAAATGCTCGGAATTGCATACCCTTTAGGACTTAAGCCTAAAGCTACATTGTCCTCCTTACAAAGAAGCCGTCAATGAGATCATTTGAATTTTATTTAAGGCCTTTAGGCATCTAAGGCTCTGGTCGGGATAAGGGAGGGGAAAGGATTTGGGAAGGTGTCGGCCAGGGCCTATGTTGAAGGCGCTATACCAGCATTTGCCTGGTGTGAATGAGAAAAATCCTTGGAAAACCTCAGTCAGGATGGTCAACCGCTGGGATCAAATCCAGGACCTTCTGAATGCTGCGTCAAAGCCCTACCACTGAGCTACGGCGGCTCGGTGTCAATGAGATTATACCTCCTCTGAAATTTTAATAGGAGAATTATAACGCCCTATAGAGAGGTAATATACAAAAACATAGGCGTAAGCCATAGTGCTGTTGCCGCACGTAAAATTCGTTTTATCTTTTTTATTTATATCATTCAACCAATAGAGATCATTTCTGCTTCACTTTCGTCCTGGAATGAAACACTACCGAGATGTAGCGTCGCCTCCCACACCTCGCGCTCCTCGCCAGGGACGTATTTAGGGGGCCTCTACTCCACAAAATTAAATTTTTCTTTTGTAAAATCAACTTAATTTTGTCTATTTTACAAAGCAAAACTGAAGATCGGGACCCGTATCTAAATACATATGTACCTTGCAATTAATAGGGACACTTACTTTTTTTGCTCTCTATAGGATGCACATTCATCTAGCAAAATGTCAGGGTAGGTTTCGATATGTTCACATTAACGGTTCCTTTGTTAGCAGCAGAAAATACGTGCGGAAAATGACCAAAACTATGTAAAACCATTTCATTGATATTTACACTTGACTTTCAGTGCATATGGAGCAGTGATTCTGCCAGGATTTTCAGTTAGGGGAGTGTAAAGCCAAAGTTCGGAGGATTGTAAGTGGAGTTTTGCAAGGTTTCTATACATTTTTAACAGTAAACATTTTAAAGGTGGGGTGCGCTTCACGATTTGGAGGGATATCACCCCCTGGTATTGGGGAAGGGGGGCTAGAAAAATCCCTAACAGGGTGAAAAAGTCAATAAATAGAAATTACACATTATTCATTCTTTGAATGTGCATAATCGCTATGTCACATTTACCGCCGTCTTCTCGTTAAAATTGGAAGAAACCAAACAATTCCTTAATAAAATATAGTTTTCATTTGATCTCTGTTTCGACAGGAAATTCTCACGTAAAAAACTGCTGTTCAGTCGATAATATGACTTCCCTCCCGTTCCTGGACAATGCGAGTCTTCAATAATGATCAATCCCACTGCAGGAGTGAGAAAAAAAATGTCTATTCATCAACACTTTTCAACACAATACCGATTAAATTCATGCAAGGATTATTGTGGTTTATCGACCGATGTGGCAACGTTGATCGTATGCAGTTGAAGGTTCGCTGAAAATGAATAGCAAGAGCCCGTTTGACATGATGCTCTGTTGATAATTAGCTGCGTACATCAAAGCTTCTGTCCGCGTGGTGATCCTCCCACACTCCTACTTGACAATTTAGTGAGGATTCTGGCGCGTGACAGAATTTAATCAGGTTCCAGAGGCTACTTTTTTTTTTGTTTTGTTTTCTTCTCCTTTTGTAATGGACAATTTTAAATCACAGGTTGGTTACTTTTCTTTTTTAACCTAAATGAGTTACTAAAGTTGGATTATGCGTTGGGTAGTGTATGTAACCTGTGTCACACACACAAATGCACATACACACCCACACTAATATTCAGATTATATTGGGTGTGAACCAGACTGACGTGTCTAATGAAGCAATTCATAAAAGTGGATTTTCTTTCCTATAACTTCGAAAAAGAAAATGTTTAAAGCAAAATTTTATTGTTATCATTGTTAATATCTTATACGAGCTTCTGAGCCCCTACAGAGTTTGTTAAAATAGGCTAGCCACTACATTAAATACCCTGGAACCGTTTTGAACCCAGGACCAGCCGCACATAAAGGAATGTGCTAACCGTTCCGCCAATCATGGACTCTGGTTGTTGTTAATTAGTGTATTCACAAAATTGGCCGTTATGTTCTACGGACATAAATCCTGATGTGTCAAACACTTATCTATCCGTGTCCACAACGATATCCAAAACTTAACTCTAAATACTTCGCGGTATATATATCGCGTTGTTGGGGGTGATGAGACGTGTTCGACTACACCGAGATCATGACAGTACCCCTTTTGAATTAACCAAGTGTAAATTTATAAAACTCGTTATATAAAATGTTCTTACGTTTGTCTTCATATAATGATATCGTATACTAAAAGTTCTAACTCTTCACGATCATGTTCTTGAGGATATTAAACTACGTTCATAGTTGGCGCCCGTTCTGGACTTACAAAGGTTGCAACGCACCCCAACCTAATGATCCCAAAAGTGGATCACACAGACAAATAGGGTCGCCAGGAGCCTAGAGTACCCACGCAACGCATCTAACTTAACCTCTAGCTCCAAACATTTTGTACACCCCAGACGAGCGGCGCAGAAATGCCTTCCAGATTTAAGAATATCTGGGAAAGAGGATTCCAGATCCTTGTGATCACTGTAAAAAAAATAATTTAGATCGAGGGAGGAAATACCGGTAAGGCGACACCTCCAATCTTTTAATTAGATCGTCAGTTCATACTCCGAAGTACCAGCTGGTTCAGATTAGCGACAGATTAAGAAAGAAAAACGCAAATCTTTACTTGGGAAATAATCTCAAACGATGATACGCATAACGACTCATATGTGACTCATACTGTGTCTTTACTCACTTCGAAGTCTACAGGGTGGCAAAAGACCATGTCTTACCTTTACCTTAGTAGGGCCCACACCTGTAGTCTGGAATCGCAATTCCTGAAATAAAGACGAACGAACACAACGAATGACGGTCGCAACTCAATCCAAACGTAGTATCATAACGCAAAACGCAAATAATATTTATTCACACAAATCACATGCTGGAGTCACTTCATATGTCAATGCAGAAATAACCAGAAATTCAATATATAGTTCCTTTCCCAAGTCATCACTTCTCAGCTGGCGAAAGAATCCTACCACTGGTCCACGGATTTATGAACCGATCTAATCTAATTAAAATCACATTACTTAAAACGATAGGTTTACCGAACACAGAAATAATATAGTATCAATTGCTGTCAACTTCACGTAACGATTCATAGCTAATTTCCAATAGATATCAAGTTAAACATTAAATAACTCACTGCACATTATAAACATTACCAAACACTGTAAGAGGATTATGAACTAATGCCTTATATCGTACCTGGTTAACTGAGAGGTTTCTACACTACGTTCACTGAACATAAACTCAAGATTGTTTTCGAAGAAATATAAAAATTTCATAATTTCAATTTATTGCTTTGACTTTACATATTTCACGCTTTCGGCTATGATAATTTTATCAGAATCTGAACAGAATTACTGTTGAATTGTAAAACAAACAAATTTGAATCGCTGGTATACATGAATTAAGCAGAACTGAAAGTTATGTAGTCACACATTAATGTCCATAATTTCTGTAATAATTAACAAATTTCGTTGATGTTTTCACAAATTATTTCCGAAATATTGTTGTATAATTTAGAAAAGTTTTATCACAGTATTACTTACACAAAAGAAGTTCTAGTTCAAAATACATGGTAAAGAAAGAATCACTTTAACCTTAATAATTGTGTGACGTCATTACAGATGATTACTACCTTATACAAAAGACGTTCTGAATAAATCTTGAAAATACAAAATATTGTTATAAAATATGACTTTTTCATTGGAGAATAGTGGCTGGAGTTGAAACCAAAATTTATCGAACCATATCGAATAAATTAAAATTTACTATTAGCATCAAAGCGGTACGCAAAAATAGTCGAGCAGACATGTTGCTAATTTGATCAAGTAAGGAAAATATGCGGTAGCTGTCAAACATGGCTAACCGGGAATTTCGAATAGATTTGGAAAACTGGAGACGAGAAATTGGCATATGACTATTGAAATCTAACGAACCGATATTTATAATGTAAGAATTCGGTCAATAGCGGCCCCATACTAAAATTTAGAACATATTGTACATCTCGATAAATAATCTCAAAACCAAAATATTAAAATTTAACACGGTGAAAATTTCGAAATGATGATGCTGAAAAGTCCTGTTAGCACTTGTATCGGTTTAATTCTTCTTAATTCGAATGATATATTCTCCGGTATAAACGAAAACAGTCTAAATCGAAAATTACGCTAAATTTATTGTTTATATCTACCTCTCGTAGACAGGGCTTAGGAAGTACAGGTGATGGAAAGCCTATGCATCTAGTCGCTTCGTTTTAAAAATTGGAACTGAACTAATATGGCATGGGAGAGCAGTTCTCCCAGCAAACGGAGAAGAAGGCTGATTCACACCAATCAGCAAAAAACAAGTCACGAAGCATTGACTAGGGCCAATCAAAAACAAGCGTTAGATCCAAGTCATTGCTGCGTGACTAACGAAAACCTGGATGGATAACGATAAAAATCCAAAGAAAAATCCAAGCGGAACACGCTCAAAGAGTCTAAAACCAACCAAAGAGAATGAGCTAAAGAGAACACACTGAAAGAAAACAAAACGGAGACTAAGAAAATAAAAGGGGAGAAAATAAATATAAAAATGGAACAGCAACTAGGCTGATACAAGGTAAGGTTAAGATATCATAGATGGCGCTAATTTTTCAAATTCTGAACAACATACTTTGTCATTACAGGCTATTCATGATAAACATTTTCTTTTTAAACATTTGTACATATTTAATTATTGAGAAATGAAGAAGTTACTTTCAAAGTTTTAAGCTATAAATAGAGTTAATTTGCTTTAAGAACGTCAAAGCAGATGGAGACACAAGACAGAAAGTTTGGTTTAATAGACATCTCCACACTAAATTAGGAACTGAAAAGGTTTTAAAGTGTCAAAAGCTGAATGCACTTTATTTTGTCTCAAGAAAGGTAAAGCTAATGCAAACACTTCGTCCAGCCTTCATTTTCATTGAGGAAGATCGATTTGCAGTCGAAAGTCACCAAACTCTTTCAACATAGCTAAACTATCGGTCATGCAAGAAAACAGTCATCGGACAGAGAGAGGAGTTTGATATACGTAGTATTAAAGCTTACCGTACTCTACAAGCTGGTCATGGTCATGAATTGAATTTGATTGATTTATGGCTAACCTTTTCACACCGAACGACTCAAGGGCTAAGCCAGCACTTTATAAACCTGAGTAGCTCAGCTCCTAATTAGCCTAGAGAGATGATTTAGGGGTCAATCTCTTCAGGAAGAATGAAGCTTTCCAACGATGTGCATTTCATCCATATCGGGGGGACCGGAGCAGGGGGAAAAGTTGGGTGTTTTTAGTTCCCTCTCCCTATCAGCATTTGGGGAGCAATTCCCCCCCCCCCAAAGGAGCTACAAACATAAAAATTTGTATAAATAGAGAAAAATGAATGTACTAACTAGCGATATCCTGTATATGGCCATTGGGCTTGCGAGGGGTGAATGGTGAGCTATTGAATTTACCTTTTTTTTAGTGTATATTTTATTGTAAGAGTAAACCATATATTTTAATTTTGTGGGACGATGACAACACTGTTATTTGCCGTACGCCGAAAAAAAATATTGTCACATTTACGCCAGTCATTGGGAACAATCATAAAAAAATGCAGTGCGAAGGTACAATAGCAAGAGAGAGAAAAATTCGGAACGTGGTACTTACGAGAATCACCCTGTATATATTTTTCGATGGTCTGTCGTCTACCTTGAGGTATCATTGATGTATGCGTAACAATTAGGGGCGTCGCTAGGGCTGCTAACGTCAAGGTAGACGACAGTCCATCGAAAAATATACAGGGCGATTCTCGTAGGTACGACGCTCCGAATTTTTTCTCCCTTGCTACTGCACCTATGCAATTCATGTTTTACATTATCGTTTCCAATTTCTGGCGTACACGTGGCAATATTTTTTCCTGCGTTCGGCAAGTAACAGTGTTGCCAGCCTCCCACAAAGTTCAAAAAATATTTTTTTTCCATTTTTTAATTTCTTCTTTTTCTTCTACGGGTTGGGCACGGAGGGAACAAAAGTTAGCTCATTGGGATCTGTGTTCCATTTGCTTTCCAACGAGGTATAGTTCATGTCCCTGTGACAATTAGGAAGGGCACTAGGGCCGCCAACGTGAAGGTCTACGGTTTCTTGAAATCCCTATCTGGCGCATAAAGGTTAACCGTCTTTCGACTAAATTAACCCTGAAATTTTTCTGAGTACGTGGAAGGTTTTTAGCGCGTTTCGTACTTCTTGCAGTCTATCAGAGAACTTACATCTCTACCTTTGAATTTATTAATTTACGAGGCTTCTGAATTTACCGGCGAGAGCAACGAGCACCAGCCGTCAATGCAAAAGCACCGGGCAATAGCAGACGCGAAGAACACAAGCGTTTGTATGCATACGTGTCCCAAAAATACCAAACCTTTCCATTACTTAATTCTAGTACCCCTTAACACATATAGATGGCAGATGCCTTGACTACACAACTTATTGTAAAACAGACAATGCGCTCTAAGATGTATGTATTAAATATTGAAAGATTTTTTTAAATAATAGTTGAAACATTCTAATGTTTCAACATGATAAAACAGATGATATTGAAACAAATCTTTTTTGCAAAAATCTTATCTAAATAACTGCGGATAAATATGTGGTATATTGAATATATTTATGCTGCGAGTACTATGAGAAATGCGATAATGCTATTGAATCGTTGTTTGAATTATTGAGTTAGCCTTTTAGGAAAAGTAATGTATTTGATTAACAATCGACAACGATAATACTCCAAAGATTATTTAAACTCAAGTTGAAATTTGATTTGTGATTTCACGTCATCTCTTTTGCTCAGATGTGTGTTTTCGGTTATGGGTATCATAGCGAGTATTGCTGTAACATACACATTGGTTTCTAGGATGAACTTTAGATATTTTCTCCGATGACACATTGCTTAAAAATTGTGGTATTTTCAATCACGGATGCTAACAATATCTGAAGATATTACAGACAAAATATCGTTGTTGGAAGTAAAGTAAAACTAAAAGATAAGGCCACATAGATCCATACAGCAAATATAGATAACGTACTTTCAGTGTTGTATAAATTCAAACTGTAGCATCGAGGGGCCGTAGCTCAATTGGTAGAGAGCAGACTTCGCATTTGGAAAGTACTCAGATCGATGCCAGAGACCAATCATCCTGACAAGATTTTCCTCAGTCAGACCAGACAAATGCCGGGATGGCGCCTTCAACTTTCCCGCATCTTTTTCTCTACCGTATAGCTATAGATGCCTTAAATTTTAACGAGCTGCAGGGACATTATGTAGGACACCGAGTAGACGGTTATTTCAGCCGAAAACAACTCGGTACATTTTTTATCTCTTCGTTTAACCCAGTTTGACGGCAAATTGAATGAACTTTCTGTTTACGGAGATAAGTGATTAAATTAACCGATTACATACAGGGTAAAGTTAAGCCGATATTACTAGGCTATTATTGCCGAGTTCAGTGAGCAAAAATTACCCCTTTTTTCTCGGAAGATTGAACCGAGTTTCTCGGTTAAAATTGCGTAGTGCGTAAACATTACCTTTGTTTCTGGGTAAAGCTTGCCGAGTTTCTGGGCAAAAAATACCAGAGTTTCTCGGTTAAAACGTCGTACTGCGTAAAATTACCCTTGTTTTGTGGGTTAATTTTTACCGACTTTCTGGACAAATATAAGAGTTTTTCGGGTAAAAATGCTTGGAGTTTAAAAATACCCTTTTTCCTTGGGTTAATGTTACCGAGTTGCTGGGCAAAAGTAACCGAGTATCTGGGTTAAAATTTCGTAGTGCTTCCAAATTACCCTTTTCTCTTGGGATAATTTTACCGAGTTTCTGGGTTACTTTTGCCGAGTTAGTGGGTAAACATTACCCTTTTCCTCGGTAGTTTTTATCGAATGCCTGGGTAACTATTACCCAGTCAGTGAGTAAAAAATTAGCGTTTTCCTCGGTATATTTAGACGAGTATTTCAACTACTATTGTCAAGTTTCTATTGGTATACACACACTTAGTTCCAATTTATTCGTTACTCTCATCATGATTTACGGTGTTAATTTTCCAATAGTAAATAATCCCAGTGGCTGCTGTGGGGTTCGAACATAGGAACGTTCTGCAATTCTCGTTGATAGATCGTCGTCTTATCCACTCATCCATGGATCCACGTTGTGAGATTACTGCTCTTTTACGGTATATGTATAAACAGGCAGTCTAGAACTGAGTTGCTATGCGTTGTACACCATCATGTACGAATAAAAATAAAGAATACTTTCCTTTTTTCTTTCTTATGTGCAGTTTTTCTTTTTTAACACCTTGATCATCGCTGCACAATTAAATTTGTATTTCTTAATAAGCGAAATATGTCGCCTTAGAAAACACCCATAAAGAGAAATCTATGTCATAGATTAACGCCCTATTAACGAAATTAAGTGTTCGTTGAAATAAAGTTTAAAATTCAATGTTTCCAAATTGCTATTATAGATATATCGTGACTATCACTGATTTCAATTGCAATTGGTTTTCTGCTGACTGTCTCCTATAGTTGGTAGCCCGCCTTCTTCTCGACTATTCTTGCCGCCCGCCTTGTTAGGACATGGTCGGCATTTTCCTCAGTTCCGACCAAATCCCTACCCCATAGTCAGGACAAGGGACGCAAAAAAACTTTCCCACCCTTTTGCCAACCATTTTCACAAAATGTACTGGTGTGATTGGTACACTGCAAGGATCAGTTTAAGCTAGTTAGATCACTCCTAGCTTCGTTCTTTAGGCCACTTTGACAACAGGATTTTTTGCCTAACGCACCCATTTGGCGTCGGGTCTCCGGTGGACCGCCTTTAAATGCGACTTTTTCGCGACTATCACACCCCCGACGTCGGGCCGATGGCGGCGAAATTTGGACCGTCGAGGTTGGGTAGCATTTTCTTCACTGGGTTGTTTCGTCGTTGCAGTACGCTTGCACCCATGCACAGAACGCCCACTCTTTTCAAAGTGACTGAGATACTCGGTTAAAAAAAAAGCGTGGTTACATCTACCCTGAAAAAAGTGTCAAATGTAACCGTTGTACTAGAGTAAATTGGGAAGAAGATAAAAAATGGCGTTTTTGTCATCTAAAGTAACCGTGTAAGTGGGTTAAAATATTTTTGTCGATTTTGTTAACAAGAATAACCCATTTCCTAAGTAAAACATGTAATTCTCCTTTAACCGAATTAATTTCGACAAAAATAACCCTCAGCATTTCTTCAAAAAGGGTTGTTTTTTTAACCGTACCTCGACTAATCTTAACTGGGTTTTCATTTAACCCTCACTCGGTAAAACGCGAAAATTCTGAGTGCGTCAGTGACCCTAAAAAGGCTTTTCAAGTTATGACGACCCCGGTCCCCTTCCTCCCTCAATAAAGAAGCTCCTATATGGACCTTTATTGAGTCGAATAACACAAAAACTTCGAATCCAGAACGATTTCATTTGAACAGTACAAAATCAAAGGTTTGCAAAACGCCAAACTTCAAAAAGAGCAAACATGACTTGTTTCGATCCAAGCCATCCGGTCCGTGGCCGATACACGAAACAAAACAGAAGCACATTCAACTGTAGATAACAACACTGAACAGCCAGAAAACGCTGAGGGGGCACAAATTCCTTCAGACATTCACTCTCTGGTCGCATTACCTCGATTAGATTCCATGTCATGGCCTCATCTTCGGGACAAAATACAGAACAATTATCGCTTCATGACTCCGACACCAGCAGTAACGCTGAAAATGGACGTAGATCAATAAAATAAGCCTAGAAAAACAGCCAAAATACAAAAAAGCTTCACTTGATCCAACCTCTCTAGTTGAGTTCAAAAACAAATATAGCACACTCAATCTAAATGAGAATTTTGATGCTCGCAAAACTGCTCAATCAAAACCTTCACAACTATTTATTTATGGAATTGAAAACAAGTATCAAATCACCAGAACCCTTAAAACAACTTCCCAAGTAGAACCCATTTGCAATCACACACGAGACTACATTCGTATAAAAGCTCACATGATTACGATAAATTGATTGCATTCTGCAAAACATAAAACATACAATGTACTACAAAACTGGCAAAAAAGAGATCGGTCAGTCAAAACTGTGATCAGAAAGCTCCCAGCAGGCACCTTACCCTCTGACATAAAGCAAGATCTACTGGACTTGGGCTTCTCCGTGGCAGATGTCTCTCAGATGTCAGGTAAAGATAAACAAACCAAAGAAAAAGTCCTGTATCCAATCTTTCTTATCACACTCCAAAGATCGGTCGACGCCAAAGAATTATATACTCTCTGTTATTTGTTAAGCTACAAGATCACAGTTGAGCCATATAAACCCACCGAATTCCTACAGTGCTACCAATGTCAAAGGCAATGGAAATTTAATGGTTGAAATATTAAACTTCAGTGCTGCTTTTTACTCAATGGAATGTTCAATTAAATTGCGCTTAAAACACTGAAATTGCATTCACCGACATGTGATATAGTTCAATAAGAATGTCGAATATCAACTTTTCTCTGCACGATACTAGACTCAGGTATTCAGTCTCTTACCGAAGTATCTGCATATAACGTAACATTATATGACGCGTTTGTCTCTTGTCTTCAAAAGTCTAATTAACAAGAATTTGTCCTGGTTATATTTACACTAAGCCTGAAGACACTATTGAGGAAGATAATATAGTCCTACAGTATTGAACACAGTCCTACTGAAAGGTGAGTTACCGTGACGCTGTTCGCATCTATTTTATCGCATACAAAAGATACTGGAAACTACTTTGGCGTCAATGGTTCCGGTGATTGGACATATCTTCAAATTAACCTACGCTGATGAGGCTACTGTTACCGTAAACTTAAACCTCACTACAAAAACTATGTCCTGATTTTTGGTATTCGTATCCTTCCTTCCACACAGGATACAAAGCGGAATTACGACAGTTATGGTCCTACTCGCGTGCATACAAATCCTTTACTGAGTCGATGCTGTCTTCTCTTGGACGTAGACTCTTCTTTCCGTACAACTAAATGGATTTCTTCGCGCTCCGGGTACACTTCCTCGAACCATCGGTACTCATTCCCCCTCCGAGCTGCTATTTCGTAGGATAGTCACACGCTGGGTAAGCTCTAGCAAGTGGTTAATGTACCCCAGTCTGCGGCTTACATACGCAGTGGTGCTACTACCAACCGTCAGCTTTGATAGAGCTGCGAATAGTTGTCAAGCCCCAAGCGCTTTACAGCAGCCAGTCGACAGCTTCAAACCTTCGAGCAAATGAAAATACCTAACCCAAGGTATTAACACATATACAGGATTCTGTAATTTTCTTTTCCCTTTGACAGTTCGTCACCAACGACCGGACTACTATCACTTTTGTTCATTAACTTTCAGCATATGTGCAGCTCTAACTGCAAATACTGCTTTCAAATATTTCGATGGTCCAATTTCTTCACATAGGATCGTTCTTAGATATCATCATCTTATTGTTGTTACGGTTTGACACATTAAATTTTCTTTTCCTGCTTTTTGTTACGTTCACTTCCGGTGAAGGCAGTCTACACCATCTAGCGGACTTCCGTACAACTCATCGGTACATAAGTTTCCTTCCACCTTCGTTCCTGCAAAAATTGAGAGTGTTATACTCTGTACAAATGTTTAACTGCATAGTAGATGTAAGAGCAGTTGAATTCTTAATCAAGTTTGTTTATTGTTGTTAAAACCAAAAATTTTCATCTCGAAAAATGTTTTATTTTTCAAAATAAATTATTTCTTTTTTATTGCGAAAATCAATGAAATGAGCATCCGTTACAGTATGAAGTACGTTTTGTTCGTGTGATCGCTTCAGTGGAATGGTTAAAGCTTGTGCTTCGCGATCAAAGAGTTGTGTGTTCAAATCTCCTGAGAGACTTTCTTATTTTTTGTTTTACTTTGTAAACAAGGAGGGTTAAGAAAATATAAAGAAAAAGAATTCACAGTATTATTATTATTAATAATAATAATATTAATAATAAAGTTTATAAAAAGAACTCACTTCACAACAAATCTAAATAGGACATGGAAAAAAAGAATGATTCCAAAAAAAAAAAAAATATATAATAATTTGCTTAAACCAAACACGTGTCTAGAAGTGGGTCCAGCGCCTTCATGGGGGTGGGGAGGGACTGTCTGGGTATGAAATTTACTTAAAATACATAATTTTACAACAGAAAAAGTCTGAGTTTGCGGAGGATTTGGACCACTCAAATACATCCCTGTTTTAAACTATTTGCTGTAAAGGGCAGAATGGTTTCCGTTAACTAGAAGCCCTTGCCAGATTCAGAAGTTAGGAACAAAAATATTGTACTTCTGTCGATTATCGTATTTCATAGATTGTTATGTTGTTAAAGTCAACAACCTATCATCGGCACAGTACAAGAATTAGTGATTATTGGTCTAAAAACTTCAATGGGGGGGGGGGGTTATTCCAAAAAGTAGTTATTTTTCTGATGTCAGTTGTTCTCTGCCTGCTTTTTGAAGCGCATATAAAAAGTCCTCTTTTGTGTGTGTGTGGGAAGGGGGGGGGGGCTCTAAGATACACGTTCGTTATAAAGCTAAACTGACAAATAGTACATCAGTTTCATCCTGTCAGAGAACTATTTTTCCCCGCGTATTCAGAAAAAAAAACAGTGAAAAAAAAGTAGTGCACTCATGAAAATAGTTCATCGCTGTTGAAGCGAATTAAACTTTAGCTCTTTTTAAAGGTTTCCACTTAGAATAATATAATCACCTTTTCAATATGTCTCGCATTATTTGCAGGAAATAAACTTTTACGAGACAACATTGTCTCTGTCTACCTCTCTCTCTCTCTCTCTCTCTCTCTCTCTCTCTCTCTCTCTCTCTC